>JABFPJ010004213.1:0-14298 GCA_022817425.1 Gryon sp. ZL-2020
GTGAATGATAGATTTATCGCCAAATCGTGTTTTCGCGGTCCTCAAGCACACCACCTTGTATGACTTCCCACTCTCCAATTCACTCAATTTTCGCAATGGTGGGAATGCTGATTTGCCGATGATTGCTTTTTCGTTAAGCTTTGTAATATTAAACTGTAAAAGAAAAAAATAATATAAATATACACTTTTTTTCATGAATACTTTAAATAAATAAGTTTAAATAATATTTATATGAATAAACGATATATATATATATATACTATAAATAAATAAGTAACAATAGTATTTTAAATAAATAATTTCAATAGTTTATTAAACATTTTTGTATATACTTACAGCTGCCATTGTTATAATTTTGTATATATTGATATATATTTTGAAATAACACCTTGCTTCCTGCATCGAAGTGATTCTTATTTTATTTCAGCGCTGCTTATATATAAATTAGAAAGTATAGAAGAATAATGGGACTTATATCATTATCTAATTTAAAAGCATTCAAATTTATAATTTCATAATTTAATTAAATAACCTTGCTTTCAAATTATATAAAATTCAATGTTAAATTAAATGAGAACAAACATACATTGAGAAACATCTGCAAAGAAATCAAATGATTAATAACAAAAGTTTGGTTATATCATTTTTATAAAAAAATATGTCTATTTCAATATAATAGATAATGATATCAATGACTAACATGTTTTTTTAGTTATTCAGAGTATTGATATTTAGTATGCAAAAAACACATTATTATATTATTAACAAAAAAAGGAAGCATATTTAATCATATGAATGATTTACATAATTTTTAATTAATAAAATTGATTTTCCCATCCGTCATAATGCGCAGTATTAAATAATTACATTCACTGACATTGACAGACCCTTTCACTCCCCATGACCTCTAAACGGACTTAGAAAAATTTCGACACGTTGGGACTTCGGAAAAATTTCGACGTGATGCAGAACCCGTACATCTCATCTACTGAGACCAAACATGGTCACAAAAAAGCCAATATTTATCAATCTTTTTTCTATTTCAGATGTCCTTATTCAAACCAAATATGTTTCTCTTAAGGCCAAATGTGGTCTCAATAATGACCATATTTGTCAAGCTTTTTTTCTATTTCGGGCGTTCTTATTAAAATCAACTATGCTCACCAGAAAGTCAAATATAACCCCAATAAGGCCACTTATCGTTCCAATAAGGCATCCTGATTATCGAATCCGGCTATTCCACTTATGTCACGCCAGGCATTGAAGTGGCCTGACCGAAATTTCGTATAATGGTATACCACTGCAAAATCCAATCAAGGCCAAGTTTAGCCACTTCATGGTTAACGTGGATTGTCGCTGACCAGGTAACCATGCATCGTCCAAATTCGAAAATTTGAATGTCCTAAGGACATCCATTTATTGAAACAAGTGTAAAAAATTCTAGAAAATGTAGTCCTATACCACAAAAGTGTCGTCGGCTTTATGTTTTTACGATGTATACATTTGATGTTGAGAAAAAAATTTTTTTCAAAAGTCATAGCTTCATCACTTCGAGGGGGGTGTTATAAGGATGCCATAAGGAATTCATTGGCAGATCATAGGGGTTATAGGGTAGTTATAGTATCTCGGGTGGAACCAGGGATTTAGTCAGGACTCATATACGGTCATAGGGTTTCGCCCGGGCGAAGCCGGGGCTTCAGCTAGTATATATATATTTTTTTTTCTTTGTACTTGGCGCGAGATACTACGGTGTCTCTTGATAATGTTATATGCATTCATAGTAAAATAAATTTGCCGTAAAGTGAAACGTAATTATGAATTTGAGTAAAACATAAATATTTGTAGTTGAAAATATATGAGAAACGTTAAGAAACACCTTAGCAGCCCCTGAAAGTTTCTAGATTCGGCAATTAGAAAATGGTTGAAGTTGCGTAGGAGTAATAAGTTATCACAATGTACCGAGGAAGATTGAATGATAAGTGGAAACATGTACTTCTCTTCCAATACATACTTTTTTCCCATTCATTTTTAAACATGAGCGGCCGCCAAGGTGTTTCTGTATTTTCGGCTTCTTTCGAATTTTTTTTTTTTATTTTTTTTTAGTTTGTTTTAGTTTGGTTTGATTTTTTTTAGCTTGGTTTCCGTTTAGTTTGGTTTTAGTTTAGTTTGATTTAGTTTAATTTCGGTTTGGTTTTAGTTGGTTAAGATTTATTCTTGGCTTATTAAATGATTTCACACCTTTGTTATATCGAATTTGGAAGAAGGAATATATTTTAAATTATTTTTCGATTTAGATTTGTGGGTTTTTTGTATACTTGACTCATTACATGATTTCACATGTTTTTTATGTATAAAATCTGAATGTGTTGTTAAAGGTTTTGGTGATAATATAGTTTAGGGTAAAGGGAATACTATAGACACCTTGGCTCATCCATTTTTTACCCTTGTAAGGTAATTTCTAGTTGTTTAATATTTTATAAATTTAAAGTATTCTTTTGGAATGTATTTTATGGTTTATAGTTTAGGGGAAAGGGAGTACTATAGAAACCTTGGCTCGTACATTTTTTATCTTTCTAAGGCATTGTTTAGTTCTTAAATAATGTATAAGTTTAAAGTATTATTTTGGTTTTGAATTTGGTCCGCGAAAATAATCTAAATATAATTCTGATGTTGAATTTAATCTGTTTTGCCCCTTAAATAATTCAATTATTATTTAAAATTTGACTTTGTTCTATTTTGCCGCCAAAATAATTTAATTATTATTTTGATTTTGGTCTTTTTTTGCCGAAATAATTTTATTATATTTTTCATGTTGAATTTGTTCTGTTTAATTTTCTATAGTTTATTTCTTTTTAATTTTATAGTTTTTAATTCATTTATAGATTATAGTATTCAGATTATTATGTTTTAAGATTAATATAGTTTAAGGAAAAAGTATGCAGTCAAACACCTTGGCTCGTCTATTTTTTATCTTTGTAAGGTAATTTTGTTAATTTTTATGAAAATTATTGTACAATTTAGACTTCAATTATTCTGAATTTGTCGCTATTATTTATTATTGTTGTTTATTTTTCAAATGTTCTTAAAATTACTACAAAAATAAAAAATACTGCTAAAATATAATAATCATAATAATTTTCTATTTAAATTATTTTAAAATGCCGCCAAAGTGATTGTAATTGTAAGATAAATATTGTTTTTGTATAAAAATTTGCATAATTAATAATAACTCTCACATTCGAATTCAAATTCCCACGTTTAAAATATTCGCTATTTGCAGTGACTAGACGAAAAGTGACATATGTGCCTTATTTCATGGTAAGACAAAATCTAGTAATGAGAACAAAATTTTATCTTATTTTTGACAAGTAACGTAAAATCAAAATCAAAATGTGCAAAATATGATATTTTCTGACTTTTTTTATAAACTGTTTTTGTTATTAGGATAAAATAAAATCAAAATTAGAAAATGTAACTATAAAGATGTATCTTAAGTTTGATACGGTTTGAAACGGGCGATAATCATGCGATTGAGGTTATGTCGGCCAAAATCGCAGAAAATAGTATTGCTTAGCGCCTTGGCTCGTCGGGACGCTGGCGCGCCCCTTGATATTATTCCGTTTGTGGAACTCTGCGGGGTAATAACCGCAGTATCCACCAACGAAACATCGATCAGTCTCGATTTCTGATCAAACCACTGAATCAGATCACCAAAGTATTGTTCTACAGTACCTTCTTTCGAAGCCAAATCTACTGGTTCCTTAAGGGAGTGGACCAACGCGCGTGTTATTGCAAAATATTCTCGGCGCTCTTTTTGCGTCAAAGATTTAAAATTTTGACTCAAGTTATTCTTTCTCAATTGGTCCACATGTTCGACGATTTGAGTTTGGGGTCGGTAATCCATAAAAAGGGGAGAAATTGCACTAAAGATTCAAAACTCAGTTTTTATAACTACTTGATTACATTGAATGATTGATACTAGAATTATTCATACGATTCCAATTCTCTTTGTAGCTTGTATAAATTGACAAATAATTGCAGCTAAACAACTAACAAATTACTTTGCCAATTTATGTGGCTTTACAAGTTAAGCTAAAAGAACTCAAAATGAAAACAAGTAAAGCAAGATATTTAATTTTTACATAATTAACAAATAATGATAGCTTAAGAACTGATCATTAATTTGTTAACAACACTCAACATTTCGGATTGAGAAATTGAGCTAATCGAACTCAACATTCAATCCGGAATATATTTATAATTTCAATGTTTTGAATTATTATCAAACAGTGGAAGCTAAAGAACTATCCATTAATTTGACAATAATTTTTTAATCAGATTGAAATATTGAGCTACTCAAACTCAATATTCAATCTGGAATACATTTATTAATGTAATATAATTATTTATATTATTCCTGCACATTTTCAGAGTAAGATTTTACATAGTTACAATATAGAGTAAATATTCTTTGGCGTACAATAAGGTAGATTCTGTAGATTTAACTACATAAAAATATAGAATTTGAGCACGCAGGACTTAAACAATATTGAAACTTAGCAGATTAAGTATAAGAGTGCAAATCTTAATTTTATATATCTTAAATGGATAAGTTATAAAATCTGAAGTAAAAAGAGTATAAAACTTAACAATCTGGATTATAAAGTATAAATCTTAACTTCATGCCTTAAGGAATAATCTTTATAAAATTGTTAAAAAAATAAGTTGAAATGTTATGATTCTATATAAGTCAACTTGTGATTTGGATGCATAATTAGTACAGTGTAAATTCTTAGCAGTCTATGTAAGAAACGATGCGATTCTTAACAACATAAATTTTAAGAAATAAAACCTAAATAGACTATATAAATCATGAATAACGCATACTAGAGTACATGAAAATCAGATTTTGGTATAGATATATATGTAATTATAAAATTTGAATGGAGACAATGATTATGTTTGATGTTATATTTTAAGTTGACTACTTATAAACGTAATATTTAAATCTAATTTGTACGGAACTACTGATAATCGTAGATATCTTATTACTATAGGTTATACAAAATTAAAAGACTATTTCTATTGATAATATCAAAAATAGCGGTATTTAATAATCAAAAATGTGTTTAGTATGAATAAGTTTGTATAATAAAAAAGAAATCTTTTAATTTTATATTTATTTATATTTGTCCTTATAAGTAGGACTTAACTTAAAGTTGAATCTGATGTCTTCTGGTGTGCATGATGATGTAAAGGGACGTTACTTGGCGTCCACTGGAACTGGACAGAAGTTGATTAGAGATGATCAACTTCTGTGTAGGGGAAGTGACTTGACGTCCTCTGGAACTGGACAGAAGTTGATTGGGGACGATCAACTTCTGTATAAGGGAAATGGCTTGACGTCCTCTGGAACAGGACAGAAGCTGATTAGGGACGATCAACTTCTGTATAGGGGGAATGGCTTGACGTCCTCTCGAACAGGACAGAAGCTGATTGGGGACGATCAACTCCTGTATACGGGATTACACCACGGTGAAGTTAGGTGCACCAGGTTTCCGGTTGCTTCTTTGTTGAGACTCAGCTGCTTTAACCTTCGATTTCACTGGTTCAATCTGGGTTGAGCTTTTTTTGCCTGTCTGACTACTGTTGTGGCTGGTTCCGGAGTTGATTCCTTCTCCTCAACTGGCATAAGCTCAATTCCTCCGGAATTGAACAGTTGACTTTCTGGATCTCAATCTGACCTCTTCCTTCGGTGATGGTTGTGGAGCATAATATTTGTGACACAGCTCTAACAAGATCCCAACAGGTGATATGAGCAACTAAATGCCTTATCTAGTGCGAACATATTAACTATTGTAAGCACTAAAGTTTTGTTTGCTTGATAAATGACAATAGTCATTAGGATGCCAGCGCAAATGGTACCGTAGACTGTATATACCTTCTAAAATTTGGCCCAAGCATTGGTAGCCATGTTGTGGATCGCTTCTTGGTCTAATAAGTTTTCTAAAGATACGGAATAGAGCCTGGTGTCCATTCCGATCACTCTCCTAGCCAAAACATTGAGTATGGCTGGTCGGTCAGATGAAAACAAAACATCCTCTCTCAGCTGATCCAGATCCTCTTGTGTATAGATTCTGCTGGTGGCCAGGTTTCCAATTGACTGGTATTTCCATTCTGGCTTGTTGTTTGGTTGCAGCTGATGGGTTGCTTTGGTCTCGGATGCTGACGGTTGGAATTTGTACCAGCTTCCACCAATCTCGTACATGGGTGGCAGGATTGGGTTGCAATTTATTTGCAGACCATTCCTCTTCAGGATTCGAGTCCGGGGGGTCAGAGAGAAAGAGTCGTTGTTCCTGGAGACTGGAAGTTCCTCATAACATTCTTGGGTTCTGTGAAGTTTCAACGTCACTGGTATACATTTTATAATGTATAATGTTTCGCCACCAAATACTGCCATGTATCCAGGGCCCTTCATAAAGTCATACGCAAACTGATCTGGCTGTAAGGTTGCCAAGCTCAAGGAATTGCGTAAGACTTTCTGTTCTAAGATGCATCCTTGACGGACTACGTCGCGATACAATTCACTCAATTCTTTTTGAATGTGTTTGTCGACATAGACGAATTTGGAGTTCACTTAGGTGAACATGTCCATTTCCTTAGCATTCTTAATCATGACGGAGATGAAAAAGGTGCTTTTTCTGCCCTCCAAAATAAACAATTTAGGGTGCTCTGACTGGATCATTTCATAGCCGCACCTCATGTGTGCTCCCTCCTTTGTCACGGCAAATGTGATTTCAGGAGTTTGCACAGTGTAGATAGTTTCTTTGTGGCCTCCAATGACGATTTCTCCACGGGTGGCTGGTCCTTCGTACAAAGCCATGTACTTATCGACGTGGCACGCGTCCTTCGGCAACCGTTCCCAATAAATATTTCCTCCTTGGAAGTCCTTACAACTTTCGCAATTGAAGTCGCATGATAGGCCGTCTCTCAGTTGGATCCGATTAGTATTGAGATTGACGGCAGCGTAATAGTTCTGGATGGTGACTTTGATTATGGCTTGGACAACCACCTGGTGATATGTTTTAAAGTGGTCCGAGTAGTAGGCACCATCACAAATGCCGTCACTCCCTAAAGATCCGGCCACAGTGACGCTGCGAGTCTCCGAGCTGTTTCGTCAGATGTCATCCAGGATATGGTTGGAGACTATGAGTCATCCGCTCTCATGTAGCGTGCGACATCTACTTGCATCCAATTCCGCTACATACTCTGCTAAACCTTGCGCAACTACACTGACGTAGCTCCAACTTCCAAAGTAGAATTCTTGTCGTTGCATTTCGACCTTACATTGAATCACGGGCAAGTGCTTCACGTCAGTCAGCTGCAAGAGCTGCAGATTTACGGATTCAGATTCCGTTTCCAGATCTCAGATGTCGCACTTGCCGACATCCTTTAATGATATGCTAGTAATATTATTATTTTCACTTGCGCAATCATACCCTATTAGAGCAGTGGTAGTGCGCAAGAAGATTACTACCATGAGAAGAATTTTCATTATCATCATGGTTCTAAAACAGAAAGATCGACATATTAACTTATTCTAACTTAAAACTATTGAATGATAATTTATACTCATCCATTTTTCAGCAGAATTTATAAGCATTATGGTTGATGCACATATCAGTTGCCTCAAAGAACTTAAATAGTTTTTATAATACTCATTTTAGATGATTTTTTAAATTTCCTGTCCCTTCTCTTTTTCATATAAAAGGTAAAAAGCCCTATTTAGATTTTAATCTAGATAGTTAGATATTTTTTCATGCTCGATTTATGTTATATTGAAATGTGAAATTATTTTATATTTATATATTTTTTCTTAATTTTGTAAATGTAAAAATTAAATTTTGGTATTTACACTCTAGTTAAACTTATTTTATATTGTATAAAATGTATCATTAATCTTAAATGTCTAATCTAATATCTAATAGTTTGGGCTGTAAGGTATTAATTTTTCAATAAGATGCGGAAAATTTCATTTTTCTCAATGCATATATTTATCAAATGTTGGTTAACAAAAAATGAGGTATTGAACTTATATATGAGGGTGGCCATCAGGAGAACGATATATATACCCCTAAGGGAGGGTCCAAAATCGGAAAAAATTTTTTTTTTCAAAAACTACTTTATATATCCCAATTTTATATAGCCTACGACACTTTCGAGGGTTTCAGCTAATTCCTCTAAAATCGGTTCGGTAGATTTTGCGTGATGCTTGAACAAACAAAAAAAGAAACAAACAAACAAACATACTTTCATATTTATATATATTAGTTAGATTAGATTGATAATTTTGTTTCTAGAGCCGATCAGCTCTCCCCGCGTTTTGAGATGTATCGCTGCGTTGACGATCTGCATGCGATAAAGGCGGCTTCATTGCTTTTTTGTTTTAGCGAATTTTGCATTTTTTTAGCGATTTTTCGTCAAAATAATGCAAATTTTGCATTTTTTAAAGCGAATTCGCTAAAATAAAAAAGCAATGAATCCGCCTTAAAAGTTTCTTTTAGTTTGATTTGTCGTTTTCGATTTTCCGCTTCGCATTTTTGTGTTGACCGATCCTTTGGCCGTTTGTGGGAAAACGGCCTGGCGCCCAGATCGCATTGCGCCAACCAGTAACCGGCCGCCCGGAAACGTTTTTCCGCCGCGTAACCACGCGCCGTGTTACAACAAATATGTTTTAAGTATTGTAATGTAATAAATACTTAATATTTTAACAATTATTTTATATTACTGTAATGAAAATGAATCAAAAATTGGTTATAGTTTTTGATATAGTGTAGAATAGTACAGCAGAATTATACATACTGCCGCAATCTCAAAGTGCTCTGCAGCTGAGAACTCTCTACAAATAATATTTTTGAATTAAGAGGAATATTTGAATGAAATTTTCGGGTGTCCACAATTCGAATCGCAATACTGAATCGTTTGTTCAATTTCTTCCCCTCATTTTTTTGCATTTCTTTGCTACAAAATGCAAAATCAATATTGTCAAAGTTTTTCATTGCCCAATCAAGAAGTTCACGAGTTGAAGTTATTTGGCATAGATCTGTTTTTTGGAGCTGCTGCTCCATCCGAAAAATAGAAAATGTTCTTCATATTTTTGGATCTAAATTTTTTTCTCAAATAAATTATCAAAGTTTTATTAAATAAATGCACGGCAACTGCATCAAGTTTTTCATTATCTCCGATAATTACAAAACATTGAGAAACCATTTTATCGTCTTGTTTAAAATATACAACATATTAATGTAGTGTGGCTTATGAGTTGATACAATAATGTGACTGAATAGCATTTCGAATCTTAACTGTATAGTTTTGAGAAAAATTAAGTGTTACAAGAAATTCGTCTTCACTTAAATTGTCTCGCAAATTTGAAAAATAATCCGCCTGTGCCGTAGTAATGTAATCATGCTTCAACAGAGTAGGCATACTTATTTTAAAATTTTCTATAAACTCTTTACTTTACTGTTCTTTTTCGACGTCACACCTATAAAGAGTTAAAAATATTTACAGAAAACAAAATTATCTAAACATATAAATACAGCACAAAAGAAAAAATATACCTATCGTTGGAGGTCCACTCTTTATACTTAACGGTTCTACTTCTGCGATCGTCTAGCAAGTTCAATATATTCACTGACAAACGTAAGCCTATAAAA
Source organism: Gryon sp. ZL-2020 (assembly GCA_022817425.1). Taxonomy (NCBI): domain Eukaryota; kingdom Metazoa; phylum Arthropoda; class Insecta; order Hymenoptera; family Scelionidae; genus Gryon; species Gryon sp. ZL-2020. Next base: position 9,717 of record JABFPJ010004213.1, read on the forward strand.
ATTATCATCCTTTGACAAAATAAGGATATACTTGTAAAAAACCAAAAAATTATCATCTTTTCTGATAAATATATTCGTTTTTATGAAAATAATTCTCAAGCTTCGAAGACTTTTTATCAGAAAAGATGATGATTTTTCGTTTTTTTTACAAGTATATCCCTATTTTGTCAGAAAGATGATAATTTTTATAAGTTTACTTTTGTTAGTGTTATCGCAAAATCTGTCAATGCCTGGGCATCGTTTACATTTCAGCAAATAACAAGACACTTGCGGGGAATTATATGTCATGCTACCTAGTGCATCGTGATAAGTTTTAGAGTAAATACATCCTTTTTCCTTTAAAGCAGCCGACAACCCTTTAAATTTCAGTCTAACATTCTCGTGGATCTTACACACACAAACATTGTGCATTCCTGTTTTTGAGTTTACTATAATGCACTCTTTGGGCCGTAATTTTGTAAATGCAGAGACACTAATAACGACATCCGGAAATTTTTTCATAAATAGCACATGTAATTCAGGGATAGTATATAACAATAATCGTCCTTATTTGTTTTCGTCCAGAATCTGTCTTTACCGAAACGTAGTCTCTTTTAGCTGGCATCATACAACTAGCCTCATCGAAGCGATAAAAATTTTTAACTTTGTTAGCAACTGCCATTTTTAATTTTCGTCCTTTTTTACTTTTTGGACGACTTTTATAATCCACGGTTTTTCGCAGTTTCTTAGCTTTAGAACCCATTCTATAAGAGACACCAAAATTTGACGAATACTAACATTCGACGGTGTTCGAAGTGTTGTCAAAACTTCAATTTGTCCTGCCCGACTTTTCTCCCTCGATAATGCTTGCTTAACGTCTTCGACTGTTTTTTCATCGAGTTCATAAGGAATTGATTTCTTCTTAACATCCTGAGTCTGGTTTATGCTACCATTTTCTGATGTGTGCGAAGTTTTGAGACGCTTTAGAGCTTCTTCAGGCTTCTGTAATTGAAACAATACTTTGGCTTGTTTCTCTTGTTTTATTTGCATTTACGACCAACTTTTCATTTACGTAAGATGGATAATGTTTTTCGTCATTGTCGCTCATTAAAATTGATTCGCTGTCAAAGTCGGTACTATTCTCAATAACAAGATCAGAACCCGAAGTAATCCTGCCACATAATTGTTAAGAAAATATAACACAAGTTTTCTAAATACATATATAGAATAAGTTTATGCAGTTATAATATACCTCGATTCCGTCAACTCAATTGCGACGTCATTTTTGTTTATAATTCCATAACATGAATCGCAAAGATAACTCCCGATCAAGTTATGAAAGATTGGTTTCCAATTTGTGGTGACTAGATGTACATTTTTATACACGCGATTTTGTTTCACATTCTTCGAAGGATTGCAACAGGAATTCAGTGCAAGCATTTTTGTCTTGATCTTAGTTTTAATAATATAATAAAAAAATATTAAAACATTATAAATAAAAAAATATTAAAATACAAAATACTTGTTGAATCATTGATAAATATTTTTTACATTGCAATACTTTCGGCACATTCGTTGAACTATTAAAAAACCAATGAAAGTTTTATGAACACTGCGACTCTGCGAGAACAGTAAGAACCTGCTAAAACAAGAGAGCGCGTATAGTTACTCACGGCACAGCGCGCTGAACGAATGCGGCGCGGCACGCTAAACGAGCGCAGCGCGATAAACAATTAACTGTAACTTTGAAATGAATTGATCACGATCCACACAAGATCCTAACAGCTACGAATTCGTATTTAAATTCCGCTTTGATTAGTCTTTAGTACATATTTTTAGGAGACGCAGAACCCAATATTTTAATAATTTTTAATGTTATTTTATAATTTAATGTTATTAAAAAATTAATTTTTAATCATGATAGATAGATAGATAGATAGCCTTTAATATATAGCCTTAGTGGCTAGTTCCAGAATACAAAATCAATACATATAAATATATACATCATTAATGAAAAAAATAAGAAAAATAATAACATATATCACGGAAATCCATAATGCAGTCATCACTCTTCTCGATATGTCATTATACGAAGATATTTCTTTATAAAATAATGATTTTTGTGCCACTGTAGTTCTACAAAAATGAATTCTAATATTTATCACTTGCCTAGTAGTTCTCTATTTTCGATTTCATTCATTTCGATATAATTTAATAAATAATTCGGAGTCATCTTATTTAAAATTTTATAAATAAAAACAAATATATTAAAATAGACTTTTTGTTTGATTGATAAGAAATTTAATGTGTTCAACATAAGTTGTCTATGTGTGAGATAATCACACTTCAAAATATATCTCAAGCCTTTGTTTTGCTGCACTTGTAATCGATCTAATTGTTGTGTATTCGCACATAAATGCACATTAAAATTAAATTCTGTAATTTCATTGTTTAAATATTTTAATATATCATTTATATAAAGAATAAAAAGTAAAGAGCCTAAGACCAAGCCTTGAGGTACTCCATAATCTATACTCAAAGGTTCAGATATTTTTTAATTAAATTAAACTTTTTGCTTTTTATCATACAAAAAAGATTTAAACCATTTCAAAACATTCTCCTTAATACCGTAATTCATCAATTTTAATATCAATATATTTCTGTCTATTGTTTCAGAGGCTCGTTTTAGATCCAAAAATATCACACCTATGAATTCTCTTTTATCAATTACTTTTTTCCATTCATTTATTACAAGCTGAATTGCAGTTTCACAAGAGTGATTTTTTCTAAAACCTAATTGTTATTCTAGCAAGATATTTTGTTTATCTAAATATTCAAGTAATTGATCTTTAACAATAATCTCGAGTATTTTCGCTAAAATAGAAAGCATATTTATTGGTCTAAATTCATCCGGTTTGACAGTATTGACTTTTTTTTCTAAAGGTACAATTACTAATGTCTTCCAATCATCAGGTACATTTCCGGTTTCTAAGGAAGTATTAATTATTAGAACTAAATATTCATTTACACTTATTTTTGCATCTTTAATTAATTTAACTGGAATATTGTAATAATTATCATTTTTGTTGGGTAAATTCTGTGTAATTTTATCAATTTTATCTTTTGTCACTATTGTAAAATTTTCAAAATGATTAATAGTCCATCTTTCATTACCAGTATACATCAAATTAGTATCAAAATTGTCAAATGAATTAATTAATTTTGTAATACTGTCAACTAAAAAGTATTTAAACTTTAATGCATTGTTACCAATAATATAATCTTCGTTAAACAAAATATCTTCTTCATTATAAACTTTAGTAGTTGACCCTTAAATGACTTTTTTTATACATTTCCATAAACTTTTTGGATCATTTTTATTATTTTCTATATCTTTCATTACATTTAGTTTTTGTTTACATCTTTTTTTACTATTAAATTTATTCCTCACAGTTTTAAATATAATCCAATCCTCATTTCTTTTATTTTTAATAGCTATTTTGTATAAGTTATTTTTTTTGGTCTAAATCTTTCATTTCATTATCATACCAGCTGTTACCGATCCATTTACAAGGTATTTTAATTTCTTTCTTAGGTATTAATTCATTTAAGGTATTCATTATATTGTTTATGAAAATGGAAAGTACTATATTTACATCAGAATTATTATTTTTCACCGAATCGACATTTTGTAATAACTTTTGATTGAATACATCAATCTCAAGACTATCAAGATTTCGTTTTTGAATTGTAATGTACATATTTTGTTTTTGCTTACTATTTTTAGATTTCCACATAATTTCAATTACCGCATGATCAGTAATAGGAATTTCAAGAACCTGTACGTCTAATTTAATGTAAGAGAATACTAAATCAATTAATGCTGAACTGTTTTTAGTTAATTTCGTTGCTCTAGTAACATATTGTTTAAAACCATAAGATTCAGTCAATTGTAACAATTCATTTTTGTAATAAGAATCAATATTAAAATTAATATTAAAATCTCCCACTATTATTAAATTTTTATATAAAAGAAATTTATCAAATATTTGTTCTAAAAAAGTTAAAAATTTAGCATCTGAGCTGCTAGGCGAATGACAAATACCTATCACATTTCCATGAAAAACTTCGCACTTATTAAATAAACCGAAAACTGAAAAGTATAGGCCAAGTACAAAAAAATCTAAAAAATAAAAAATAATGACGTCTAAAACATATTCAACTTTCTGAATTCAAATATTTAATCTAAAACAAAATCTTATTTTAATTCAAACTTTATTTAAACTACATTTGAAGAACATATCAGTATAACTAATCACTAAAATGTTTCTCAATATAAGTTATTGATATCAATAAATATGGACAAGTACATTGGCTAATTTTATTGGAAAAATCTGCAACTTGGGGAGTGAGTCTACAGTAAAATCTAATTTATTAACTAACATGATTAAGTAAATAATAGAAAACTAAACTTCAAAATTATAAAACTAAAACCTAACAAAAATAAGTAACAAAAAAATATAAACATGTAAAAATAAGGTTTCGTTAGTTTCGTTAGTTTTGTTAATCTTGTTAATCTTGCTAGTTATACAGTTATACATAC
>JABFPJ010004214.1:0-14295 GCA_022817425.1 Gryon sp. ZL-2020
AATATATATTAAAAAAACATAAATTTAACCATATATACCTAATCACACTTTTTCATTCCCTTCCTTATAATTATAAACAAATTCTTGTACATTATTTGCTATTATTATCTAAATTATATTTTCAGAAATAATTCATTTAATAATAATAGTGTTATTCAATTATAAAATGTGTTTCTATTTATTGATATGGAAATATATTTATTATTAATTTTTTAAAGATATTTAAAATTTATTCATTTTAAAATTTTATCATTAGTATTATCATTAATGGTGAAGTATATATTATATAAGATTTGAAAAAAAAAATTAGTGTAATTATCAAAAATAAATTAATCTGTTGTGTTTTTGTGTAAAATTCTTTGAATTTCATACAAATTAATAATTTTATTCTGTTCTTATATTAAATACTTTACATTTTACACAAATTGATCTATCTGATGTGTTAAATTCTGTGAAGTTTACACAAATTGATATTTCTGGTGTATTTTTGTGTTAAATGCTTTGAATTTGACACAAAATAATATGTCTAATGGCTTTTTGTGTTAAATGCTTTGAATTTTACACAAATTATTTTGTCTGATGTGTTTTTGTGTTAAATACTATAAACTATACACAATTTTGTGTATAGTTCTGTGATTATTTTTTACAGTGTACAATACAATACAGAAAATAATTTTAATTTGACCATTTATCCAATTCAAGTTTTTAATTTTAATTAATATGCAATATAATAGAAAGAGACAAATCAAGTAAAAGTATGTTTCAATTAACGCTTACATTTTGAAGTGAACCTTTTTTTACCTTTTACATTCCATATGAAAGTTAGAGGTGAATCTGAAAATTAATGTAAAATATTTTTTTTATGATTTTATATGGAAAATAAATCGACACGTATTTTGGTGTTTTTCATTTTGACAAGTATTTTTTGAGTTATAATTTTTTGAAATTATGAGCAATAAGATGACATCCTTTATTTAAACATATTTTAACAGCTAGTATGATAATAAAAAAATGTCGTAGTAAGCATTTTCTAACTAAAATTTCCTCTTCTTTTCGAATATCGATAAAAAATTAGAAATTATTTAATTATAACCTGAAAATTTGCATTTTTAAACAAAAATATATATATCTCTTAAAATGCATGATTTATTTTTCTGATTTTTTAACCAATTAAAGAGTTCCTAATGATGAAGAATATGAACTTTGTTTCAAAATTTTATCTTTGATCGTTTCGAAGTTATAAACAAAAACTCGTGAGAAGCTTCGCACCGAGCGCAGCGCTTGAAACTGACCGCTATAAAGCTACGTTTAGTTAATAATTCAAATAACTATGGAACTTTCCATGCCAAATCATTCAGTTATGGTATCGAATTACATTTCTGTTCTCCAACTTTGCTAAAAATTTGTTGACTGCTTTATTTCAACGTATACACGGCGAGCAAAGATTATGTACAAAATACTAATAATTTGAAAAAAAAATTATCAAACTGTGTAATAAGCCGGTGATGAATGTCACATTTTGATAGCCTTTAGTACAAAACATTTTTATTTTTTAAAACTCGCAAAAAAAAATATCAAACTGTTTGGTTAAAATTCTACTAAGTTAAATAAATTTAGAACATAAGAAAAATGTATAAATATTGTACAAATTAGTATAAAATATTCTTGCACAAATTATTACAATAGGCGTAAAAAATTATACAACAGTTTGGTAAAAATTGCACATATTACTATGCACACAGGTTTGTATGTTGATCACAATACACGTGCTGTATTGCTCGTGATCACGTCGCATGTTTGAATTTATACACTCATCCGAATAGATTGTTAAAATAAAAATCTAGATCGTTAATTGTAAATTGCTGTTTGATTAATAGTAATTTAAAAAATCTAGCTTGCAAAAATTACGTCATTATTTTTTTTACGTCATTAGATCCACAGTCGATTTCATTGTATTAGACGCGCAAGCGCGATAATTCGCTGGCAAACGTAACCTTAAAGCACCTTAAAGTGACAGTGTCAATGCTTTTCCGCGACAAAAATCAGTATTTTCCTTTTTTATTAATTAATAACATTTATGTTTAAATTATTCATGAATAATATGCGTCGATCAGTCATTTTCCTGCCATCTGAATTTATTATCACGCATCTTCAAATAAAGTAAAATTACAATCTAGATTGTTTTTTGAGCATACAAATTTACGATCTAATAATGTATAAAAAACTATTTATACTGTTTTTCTAACAATCTCATACGAGTGTACTGGTTTTTCATACCGTCAATAATATTATAATTTCATTATACATATTAAATATACAGAAGTTACAATTTTTTATTTCAATATGTTATTATTTCTTTATTTTAACATACTTTAATAGATGTACAAGGTTTTCTCGCAAGTATAAAATATCATGGCTGGCTATATATATAGAGACCATTGCTCTAGACATGTATGCGTTTGTGTATTTATGTATGTATGTCTCGAACTTCATTGCGTATGAGTTTTCATGCTTTGTTACCGATTATCGATATTATAGGAATTATTGTATAATGAAAACAATGTTTATATGACTGAATGCGTTGTTAATTTATTAATAATGTATAATATAGCGCCAAAACCATAGAAATAACCGCTTAATATGAAATATATCATTATGGCGTAACACAAAGAAAAGAAAAACCCTTGTGGGTGTAAATAACAATTATGTGACAAAAGTTGGGTGGTATTCATACATATATAATAATAATTATATATAAAAATTGAAAATAACTAATTTTTTTTTATTTTGATTATTTTGTAATCATGGCAGTTTAGTAAAAATTATGAAGCATGTTAGTAAATATTATAAAGCAGTTTGATAAAAATTGTCAAACAGTCAATTTTTATGTGAATTTAAGGGTAGGTTACACCTTTTTCGGTCGAAAATTCGATTTTTTTTTTTTTTTTTTTTTTTGCATTTTTGGCATCTCTGAAGTGTACAGAATATACATCTAAAATGGTTTTTCGATTACTCCAGTATTTAGAAAGTTACGGCGCTTTGAATGAAACGGTGCCCAATCGCGTTAAATGTCTTATAAAACTTTGAACGTGTTTATCTCGAAACCAAGTTTTCTGATGCGCGCAGCGCTCTAGCGGACAAGTCGTCCCACCAATTTTGATAAAATTTTGGCAAAATCGACAAAAATTGACAACCCTTTCCAGACAGTCGCTATTTTCATTTAAAAAATAAAAATAAGATATGTTTTGGTTCAAGGCCTCGCTGTAGTATTAAAAAATAATATTTTTTGTGTTTGAGTCATTTCAGATGACTAAATAAGATGCGATTGTGCAGCGCGAGGCGCGCTGTTTCTCAAGCGGACCAAAGTTTGCCACTCAATTTCCGGATGCAAATAACGTTTTTTTTAAATAAAAATTTTATATAATAGAGTATTGAATAAAAAGTCTTTTTCCAACACGCGCATGAAAAGTGGTCTATATCTCAACTGTTTTCGGTGGGAAAAGTAACCTATTTCCTCCATGTGTGGGAAAAGCATTCACTTGTGGGAAAAGTAGTTGCTTTTCCCACTCGTGAATACTTTTCCCACTCATGGCGAAAAGAGGTTAACTTTTCCCACTGAAAACACGTTGAGAAAACAGGCCACTTGCCCTTGTTGGAAAAAGTATCGTGTACGACTTGTGGAAAAAGTTGGCGACACACGAACGTGTGTGACATCACTCGCTTCGCTCGTGACGTCATTTCACACTTAAACTTAACTTCCCCTTAAAGGCATTTTAATACGTAGAATTTTTATCAAACTGTTTGATAATTATTATTATATCTTGCACCTCGTCTCGGCAGTATCAAACAGTTTGATGAAAATTGTTCCTACTCAATAATAATTTTTATAATAATTTCGATCGCCGTGTAAAAAACAAAAATAAATTTTTTAAACTTATAAAGTTTGTCTATTTTAGTGATTAAAACGATTATGTTAATTTAGCAACTTTTTAGGATTTTAAAGACATGTTGAACTTTTTACTAGTTTCCATGAATATTAAACATATTAATAGGTTCAATTTGTTTCAATAAATTCATAACTATTTACCAAATGTAACATGAAGGGCTTCACTTAATAATTAATTTTTTATTTTGTCATATTTTAACAGAAATTACAATTTTTACATTAAAATACATAACAATTTCAAGCAATTTTTCCCAAAAAACGTCGGCTTCAAATGAGCTGAAAATTGGCTCATATCTTGTAGAATACTTGTATTTTCAGCAGAAAAAATCCGGAGTTTTTTGGTTAAAAAAATACCGCTAATTTAAAGTCACTAATTCACTAATATTTGTAAATAAACATAACAATTAGAATTTGTGACTTTCAATCTTTTTGTGTGAATTGTGAAATAAAAAAATAAAAATTGTGTGAAAAATGAAAAATTTCAATGTGACAATTAATTAATAAAAAACTTAAATTCGGATTTCTTCTGCTTAAAATATAAGTATTCCACAAGATATGAGCCTCTTTTCAGCTCATTTGAAATAGACGTATTTTGGGAAAAACTTTTGGAAATTTTCATGTATTTTAATGTAAAAATCGTAATTTCTGTTACAATATGACAAAAGAAAAATGAATTATTAAGTGACGAAACCTTTCATTTTACATTTGGTAAATAGTTATGAATTTATTTTTAAAAAATTGAATTAGAAAAAAAATTTTAACATGTTATTATTCATGTATTCCATGTATTAATATTCATGGAAACTAGTAAAAAGATCAACATGTCTTTAAAATCCTGAAAATTGCTAAATTAACATAATCGTTTTAATCACTAAAATAGACAGACTTTATAATTTTTAAAAATTTATTTTTCTGTTTTATATATTGAAATAAAGCAGTCAACAAATTTTTAGCAAAGACGGAGAACCCAAATGTAATTCGATACAATAACTGAATGATTTGGCATGGAAAGTCCCATAGTTATTTAAAGTTTGAATTATTAACTAAACGCAGCTTTATAGCGTTCAGTTTCAAGCGCTGCGCTCGGTGCGAAGCTTCACGCGCTCGGCGCGAGTTTTTGTTTTTAACTTCGAAACGATTAAAGATACCATTTTTAAACAAAGTTCATTTTCTTCGTCATTAGGAACTCTTTAATTGGTTCAAAAATCAGAAACATAAATCATGCATTTTTTGAAATATATATATTAAAAAAATAATGCAAATTTTCAATTTATAATTAAATAATTTCTAATTTTTTTATCGATATTCGAAAAGAAGAGGAAATTTTAGTTAGAAAATGCTTACTACGACATTTTTTTTATTATGATACTAGCTGTTAAAATATGTATTTAAATAAAAGATGTCATCTTATCGCTCATAATTTCTAAAAATCATAACTCAAAAAATACTTGTCGAAATGAAAAACGCCATATTACGTGTCGATTTATGTTCGATATAAAATCATAAAAAAATATTTCACATTAATTTTCAGATTCACCTCTAACTTTCATATGAAATGACCCATATATTTTATTTTATAATAGTTATATTTTTTTCTTAGCCTCCAATAATAAATAAAAAATATTGCATATATAAAAAAACAAATCTAGCAAGATTTTATTTTATCAAAAAAATGTTATATCCGCATAAAAATGGAACGTTGCAAGTTGTTCCTTCAATTTTAATCTTACAACTAAAAAAAAAGCTGTTTGTGACTTTATTGGCAAATTTAAAAGTTTATTTGGCGCGGAAAAGTTTTTAAGTCGCGCAAGACAGCCACGGGAGAGCGGGACTGTCTTGCGCGAAATGATATATATTTATAAAAAAAGAAATATTGCTATATATATTATTAATAATTAAAGTAATAAACAAAAAAATGATGACGTTTTTCTAGCGGAAAGACGAAAAAAATTGTTTTGTTTATCATTCATGTTATCAGTCATCAGCATTCATTCAATTTATATCTATACCGTCAGGTGCTGCCACCACTCGGCGCTCATAGTAAACCGAAAAATTTTTTGACGTTTCCTAGTGGTCGGACGAAAAATGTCATTGTTTTGAGACATTTTTAAATTCAAAAGGTTTTTTCTTATTAAAAAAAAGATTCTATAATAAAATATTATTAAAAAATATATATATTTTTTAATAATATTTATATTAATGTTAAAATTAAAACATAATTTGTAATTATTATATTATATTCTAGTATTTGATATGCTTTTTCATAGGTTTATTTAGGAAATAACATTTTGATACGCCAAGATGAATGGAATCTCACCATTACTGCAAACGACTCCATGTTTACAAGAGCAGTGATGTAAACATTGTGGGGCGATTACATATTAATAAATAGGTCCTTAAATCAAGAACGCGTTTCAATTCAAGTAAGAGGTAGATCACCCAGACGACAATTCACTGAGGAGGAAGTAGGATTAGTAAAAAGTATTTATTGGATATTTCTTATTCACTTAGATAGTCCAGTTATATATCCAGAATCTCTCATTATGTTTATATATTCAAAATATATATGTTTAGATTAAGATTATAAATAATATTCACTTGAGTTTCAATCGTTCTTGCATAAGAAATATCCAAGTCGTTCTTTCCATAATTTGTTATTCAATAATAATTCGTTTTAAATATTATAATTATAAATAAAGTAGAATATATCAATATATTAAATCTAATATAATTTTGAAACTAAATATTTATATACACTATTCGTAGATGATTACTTGAACTTATAGTTTATATATTAATTGAAATTGTGCAAACAGTTTCTCATGTATTAGATAAAAACGTAAAATAATGATTTGTTTTAATTGTAGCAAACTAATTATAAGGCGTAGCATTAATTGTAACAAATTAATTATTGTCTTAGATATAGTCTGGACACACTTAAGAAATAAGAAGGTGACTGACATCTACAATTTTTGTTTTCTGTGTATTAGCAGTTAAGCTGTTTTCAATACGATATTCCTTGATTGCGTTTATAATAGGGCTCCGCAATTAATTGGTCTTGTAAATTGATCGATTAATTGATTTGTCAATTAATTGATTAGACAATTAATTGACATTTTCAATTAAATGTTCATTTCATTGATCAACTTTTTGTCACAATGATTTTCTACAAAAGAAAATCATTGATTATTCATTAATTATTTTGATTTTAGACAAAATTCAAAATCAAAATAATAATTAAATTATTTTTGCGGCAAAATAGAACAAACTCCAATTTTAAATAATAATTAAATTATTTTGAGGGCTAAACAGATCAAATTCAACGTCAGAATTATATTTAGATTATTTTCGCGGCAAAACGGACCAAATTCAAGACCAAGAGAATACTTTAAGCTTTATACATTATTTAACTAACTAAATAGTGTATAAGTAAAATAAAAAATACCTAACAAATAACTAAAAAATACTTTAGAAAGGTAAAAAATGTACGAGCCAAGGTTTCTATAGTTCTTCCTTTCCCGTAAACTATAAAGCATAAAATACACTCCAAAAGAATACTTTAAATTCATAAAATATTAAACAACTAAAAATTTCCTTACAAAGGTAAAAAATGGACGAGCCAAGGAGTCTATAGTATTCCCTTTTCCCTAAACTATATTATATCCAAAGCCTTTAACAACACATTCAGATTTTATACATTAAAAAACATGTAAAATCATGTAATGAGCCAAGTATACAAAAACCCACAAATCTAAATAAAAAAATAATTTAAAATATATTCCTCCTTCCAATTTCGGTATAAAAAAGGTGTGAAATCATTTAATGAGCCAAGAATAAATCTTAACCAAACTGAAACCAAACCGAAATTAAACTACATCAAACTAAACTAAAACCAAACTAAACGGAAACCAAGCTAAACGAAAATCAAACCAAACTAAAACCAAACTAAAAAAAATAAAAAATTCGAAAGAAACCGAAAATACAGAAACACCTTGGCGGCCCCCGAACTTTTCTAGATTCGGCAATTAAAGAAAAGCTTGAAGTTGCGTAGGAGTAATGCGTTATCACAATGTACCGAGGAAGATTGAATGATACGTGCAAACATGTACTTCTCTTGGAATACATAGATTTTTCCGTTTCAATTTAAAGATGAGGGGCCGCCAAGGTGTTTCTGTATTTTCGGTTTCTTTCGAAATGTGTTTCCATTTTTTTTGGTTTGGTTTTAGTTTGGTTTGATTTTCGTTTAGCTTGGTTTCCGTTTGGTTTGGTTTTAGTTTAATTTGATGCAGTTTAATTTCGGTTTGGTTTTAGTTTGGTTAAGATTTATTCTTGGCTCATTAAATGAGCCTTTTTTATACCGAAATTGGAAGGAGGAATATATTTTAAATTATTTTTTGATTTAGATTTGTGGGTTTTTTGTATACTTGGCTCATTACATGATTTCACATGTTTTTTATGTATAAAATCTGAATGTATTGTTAAAGGTTTTGGTGATAATATAGTTTAGGGAAAAGGGAATACTATAGACACCTTGGCTCGTCCATTTTTTACCTTTGTAGGGTAATTTTTTGTCATTATTATTATGCCAATATTAATTAATATTGGTATAATAATAAATATATTCATTATAAGGGTGGTTCGAAAATTTGAACAATGTTTGGCTATGGGAAAATTTTTATAGATTTTTGGACAAAAAAAAGAATACTAGGGAAAAAAATTTTTTTGCAATATTTTTATACCCCGCAAGAAGTCTAAAAATAGCTATTTTTATGGTTGTTTTAGTTTTTGTAATAAATAATCGGAACATTTCACTTAAAATTTATATAATGAATAAAATTCTAAAAGCTTGATTTCTTACCTTTAAAACTTTTATACAAAGATATTTTAATAATAACAAATTTTGACCTAATGAAGTGGTCATATAGACTGGTCGTAAAAAAACGCATCACTTTTTTCATCCTAAAAAGTGCTAATTTACAAAAGACTTTAACTTTCTTAAAAATCAACGAAAATTAAAATTTTTTTTTAATTAAAGATGAATTCTTCCTCTTTCCATATGTGAAACGCAATTTTTGTTACACGTGACATTTTTTTACGTTTTAGCCCTGTAAACATAATGAAAAAAAAGTAAAAAATTCATCAACTTTAACTGCATTTTTCTGAAAAAATCGCTAAATAAAGTTATTGATTTCGCTTTAAAATCAAAAAACTTGGTTCATTCTGAACAAATTAAAAAAAAAAAGTTTATTTTGGATGAAATTCAACGAAATTACAATTGATTGAAAAAACATGTTTTTTAATCAATTTTTGACATTTTTACCTAGGACTACTGTATGTTAAATTGTGTTTATGACTTTCTGTACGAGTTTATGTGTGTTTATGTATATGCTGATGTGTTTTTATATCTGCTCACTAACAAACGCATCTAAAATTTTTTAAGCAAAAAATTACCACTTTTCAAATGGCTGTAACTTATTGAAAAATTAGTTAAAAAACATGTTTTTTTAATTGCTTGTAACTTTGACAAAAAGCAACAAAATAACAAGTTCTGTTTTAGTAAATTAAACAGAATGAACCAAATCTTTTGATTTCAACACAAAAACCACAAGTTTATTTAGCAATTTTTGTAGAAAAATGCTAATCAAGTTGATGCATTTAAAAAGAAAGGGTTATTTTTTATTGATTGTTCAATAAGTTTGAAACAGCCATTTGAAAAATGGTAATTTTTTACTTTAAAAAAGTGATGCGTTCGCACGTGATCCATGTACACAAAAAACATGTTTTTTTTGTACGTGGCCAGAGACACTGCCGTGTCTCTTGAAAACGTATATAGTTTATTTTGAATGTTTTTTTTTAATTTATATATATATTGTCACGCGGTGGACCGTTCACCGGTGATTAAATATTAATAATAAAAAAAATGATAGGATGGCCGATCGAGCGGCAGAATTTAACACGCGCAAGGATGGAAACTTACGGAAGGCACAAACTAAAGAAATAAAAAAAAAACGACTTACGTAGCCCTCAAAATTTTTCCTATCAAATCCCGTGCCCTTCTGCGGATCCTGGTGGCGACGACTACGACGATGATGAGCGGAACGATGGCAACGATGACGATAACGATGTTGACGGCGACGATGACGACGAAGACTACAACGAAAACGATGATCCGGACCACAGAGGACGATACCAGCGGGGAAGGGGCACGGAACTTTTACTGAAAACTTTTCAAAAAAAACTCGGGGCCACGAGGCGAGAAATTGTTGCGAAAAATAGCAAAAAAACTTTGACAGTTCGCTGAGTTTCCACGGTGCCGTAACCTATTTCGGTTACAATATATATAAATATATATAAATATATTTATTTATAAAAGACACTGAAAGAAATATTTAATTGAAATTACTAAAAGAATTTAGTAGTTTCATATTTGTAATGATAAATAATTTTTTATTTAAATTAGATAAATATTTGTTAGAAATAAAATTTATGCTAACTTATGTCTACTAAATTGTTATGATAAATGTATCATTATGTGTTGTGTCATTACACGTTATTTTGTTTCCGTTTTGAAAAGTATTTGTATTTCACAAGGTCCTTTATATTTTGTGTGAAAGACAATGGATGACGAAACTGTTCAGTTCTTAATATCTGTAAAATCTTAAATTTGAATTACACTGGTGACAAAAAAAAGTGCATCACTTTTTTATCCCAAAAATGACCAATTTTCAAATACTGTAACTTTCTTAAGAATCAACGAAAATGAAATAGTATATTACGTCACTAGGCAAGAAAGTAGTCCTTTTCCGGACCGAGCAAGTTGCACGAGGCGAAGTGCCAACTTACGAGTCCGGGAAAGGACTACTTTTCTGCCAAGTAACGTACAATATTTTTTGTAACGAAAACGGGAAAACGCTACTTTCCGGACGCAAACCAGTCGGGGAATCGGTCACTTTCGCGACTGTTTTGCGTCTGGAAAGTAGCTGTTTTCGCGACCGAGTTACAAAAACAATTTTTTTTAGTTAAAGGGAAATACTTTCTTTTTCGACATGTAAAGGAAAAATTTTTTTCCTTGACATCCTTTTATGATCTGACTCTGTAAACATAACGAAAATAAAATGTGAAAAATGCATTAACTTCAACTGCATTATTTTGCACAAATCTCCAAATAAACCTATTGATTTCGATTTTGATTAAGTACAAAATCTTTTATAACAACAACAATTCATTTTATTACTGTCGCTTGGGAGTTAATTTCTCACACATTAGACACACACAAATGTGTCCAGATAGCCGTACAGCAATAAATTTGCAAACTGACATGGAAAAGACGATTACCCGATGGCGTGTAAACAACAAAGTTGTGGCAATAGTACATGATAATGCGCGAAATATTAAAGAAGCATTGAAATTATCTAGTGCCATTAATGCCAATTGGCCATTAATGGTGCTTTAAAACAAGATGAGATAATTAGTGTAATTCAAACAGCGTCAAGTGTAGTCGGTCATTTCAAGCATTCTGCACTAGTTACAAAAGCTTTGCGCGACAAATAAACTGGACTAAGATTACCGAAGCACAAATTGGTTCAGGCTCGTAAGACTTGCTGGAATTCCGCATACGTTATCCTGAATATTCTTTTGGAACAAAAAGATGGTCTTATAGCTATTTGTGAAACAACGTCGTTGCCATCCAAAGGTACAGCGGAATTAAGTGGAAACTATTGGTATAATATAAAAAACATTGTAGCTTTACTAAAGCCTTTTGATTGTACAGCAACTCTGATGTGTAAACAAAACGATGTAACATTATCCATGATAAGACCTTTGTGTAGTTTAAAGGCAAAATTTTTTAAAATCGACGAAAATGATGATATTTTTACAAACAATTTTAAAACTGTGCTGACAAAGGAGTTGGAAAAGTGTTTTTTTTCATCAATTGATGAAAGTGAAGAGAACATTAATGTACCTTGTAATATTATTTCTCAGCTCTTAGGTAAATGTATAAGCAATCAATTTAAAATATTCAAAAATAATATGTAAATAAAGTAATTATTTAATCATAAATTTTTTAAATATTATTTTATATTTATTACAATTACTGATCCAAGGTATAAAGATTTAAGTGATGAAGATAGTACAGTAAAAATGCTGCCATAATTCGATTAACAAATATCGTGGATAAACTTAATACTAAAGAACAACCCAACTCACAACTCGACTCCTCGGACAAAAATATTTTAGATTATCTGTTTGAATCTCCTGTTGCAACTGACAGTCTTACACGGTTCGATGAATTGCAACTGTATTTAGATGTAAAACAGGTGCCAAAAACCGCGAATCCACTAAATTGGTAGAAAATAAACAGCAATCGTTTTTCTCACATTAGCCAAATTGCCAATAAATATCTGTGTGTATCAACAACTTTTGCGCCTTCCGAAAGGGTTTTATCAACGGCTAGTAATATTGTGACAGCAAAAAGAAGTTGCTTGTCATCAGACAATGTTAATATGCTAATATTTTTATCGCATAAAATCGCAAATTAATTTAATCATCCACAAAAGTTTATTATGTTCCTAGTTATTAAATATAATTTTCATTAGATTTATGTAACAACTTAGCTGATAAATAACGAAAATAAAAAAAAAATGTAATAAATTATAAAATTATTTACTGTTAATAAGGTTTATTAAATTTACATATTTTTTATTATATTTACATAAAATGTATATATTTACTGTAAATAAGGTTTTTTAAAACAATTTTTATTATACGAAAAATATTAAGAAATAAAGCTGATCAATTAATTGATAAATTAATTAAAACTGTCAATTAATTAAAATTATCCATTGATTGACAAATCAATTAATTGAAAACCTCCAAAAATCATTTGACACGATCAATTAATTGGCAAATCAATTAATCGATCATTTCTTAAAACCAATTAATCGAACCCCTTAAGACCAGTCTTTCGAGGTTCTTACTAATACTAAAATATTTTTGAAAAGTGACATATTTCAGCAAGTTTGTTATTTACTGAATTCCTTCCCGTTGAAGACTTGTTGAAATTGATAGGCGGCCTCTCGGTATTCCTTGCAGTGTAGTTTGTATGGGTGAATAAAATTCCTCCTGATGGTTCGGGGGGTGATTTTTTATCACTGGGGTATGAGGTGGCGATCTATGAGGCATTTTGTATCAAGCTCGATTCAAAGTTTGCGCGCTGGTGAATCACTTAGACCAACGTGCGTTCCGCAAGTTGGCATTTCTTTTTGCTCACTCTCGAAGAGAGATAGCCACATTCACAGATGTGTTTTTATTGCAAAATGGCCCAAAACATAGCTGATTAAATAAAATTGGTACTTGGTTTATATTGTAATAAACTCTCTCTCTCTGTTTATGGGGAAGGCTGCGAAGGAAACTATCTCCGTGAGTGGACTCCGAAGTTAAGGTGTTTTAAGTTTATATTTTGACAGCCAGTTCGTTTGAGTAGTAATCCTCGGTGTCATTAGCTCAAATTGCAACAATTTTTTTACTCCTAAAGATCGCCTGAGTTAATTATTGCATCTAATTTTAATTGCATTAAAACACAGCAGAAAATGGTCCAAAAACAGAGAGTCACAGTTTTCATTCATCCGAGTGAAATCTTAAGAACTAATTCATGCATAACAACTTAAGTATAATAAGTCATTCACGTTATCTCAAACATACACACTGACCTACATAAATTTGAGCATACCAACTCATTCACACTATCTCGCGAAAACAAATTCAAGCAAATCAACACACGCTCATTAAATCATGATAATGAAATTATGCATACTGATTTACTCAAACCAAATAATTCACAAAAACTCATGCACCGCAACTCAAGTATACTCTTCCATGCACAACAAAAAACACATTCCTAATCCATTAAACACACAACCCATTAAAGCAATAACCAATTACACCCAAAACCCATTACATTCAAGACTCAGTAAATTCAAAATTTATTAAACCCAAAACCCATTCAACCCAAAACTCATTTAAGCCAAAGCCCATTAAACTCAAATTCCTTTAAGATTTCATAAAACCTCACAGACGTTTTTTATTCGTTGTTTTATATATTTAAAATAGAAGCGTTTTTTGAAAAATTATTTCTTATTTATTTTTTAAATGTATTTTTAATTCTATATAATTTTTAATATATTCTTAATATATTTTTTAATATATTTTTTAAATATATTTTTATATACACTGGGCACAAGAAAAAAAAGGCCACCTAGCAGTAGTCAAAAAATGAGCCATTTTCAAACCGACATAACTTTTACAATTTACATCGAAATTCAAAGTTCTTTTTTTTAAATGAAAGGTTG
>JABFPJ010004215.1:0-14294 GCA_022817425.1 Gryon sp. ZL-2020
TTTTTTTTTTATTTTTTTTTTTTTTTTTTTTTTTTTTTTGATCATTTAATGTGTGATCACGAGATACTTTCATCGTTATTTTGTCTGTTAATAATGCGATTGAATATTAATGGAATTTACACATGTAACAATGCGAAATACCTATAATTAATTATACGTATATAAACGTAACTAACAAAAATTGTTTCATCGAAATGTTAATTCTTCATCATTTTAAAATATTTTGCAAAAGTTGAATACACACATTTTGCAAAAGACAAATTAATATATGTACGCATTGTTATAAATATTATTAAATAATATTTTTTTCTGGAAAAATCGTTAATCAAAGTGGAAATATATTTCGACGTAATATATTTTGATAAAATATTTATTAAAATATTTTGTATCAAAACATAAAAAAACACTCTAGTCTCGTGCGTTATAGTGGCAATATTAGATTTAATATAAATTAATATTAAGTTATAAAGTTAGGCTTGTTAATAAACAGTAAAAGAAAAGGATCAATTTTAACAAATCGAAAATCATATTCGAGGCAAAATTATTTATTTAATTATTTAAATGTTAATTTATTTATCGCGTGAAATCGTAAGCTAAAATTCTCGACAATTAACATAATGGATAGAAAGAAGAAAAGGAGAAAAATCAAAGATTCATCAACGACACTAATAACGTGACAGAGTTTT
This sequence comes from Gryon sp. ZL-2020, assembly GCA_022817425.1. Taxonomy (NCBI): domain Eukaryota; kingdom Metazoa; phylum Arthropoda; class Insecta; order Hymenoptera; family Scelionidae; genus Gryon; species Gryon sp. ZL-2020. Next base: position 687 of record JABFPJ010004215.1, read on the forward strand.
TTAACAATCTTCTATGAAGTAGGTTTATTCATGTAAAAAGAAAAAAAAAAGAAAATGAAAATAATATAATACAGTGCTTCCAAATGTGGTTTTAAGTAAGAACAACGGAGTATAACAGGAAAATTGAGGGACAAGAAAAAAAGATAAAAGCAAAACAAAAAGAAACAATAAATACGCGAATATATCATGGGATATGAAAGTCTGTACGAAAAGTTGTCGAGTTTTGAAATTTTATTGGTTGTTAAAAGACAATTACAAAAACTCGAATCGGCCAATAAAATCATGCGATTAAATTCAGCAACTAATTCGGCGTATTTTTCTGATGATCAATTTTGTTTTGTTCCAAATAAAGATGGAAGTAAAAGAACGAAGAGAAAGGAACAAGAAATTCGGTTGCTCATTGCACAGTTCTATAGAAAATTAATTGATTTAGTTAAATTTAGCGTACAAAACGGGGAAAAAGAGCAACTTTTTTCGAGAAAAATTGTCTAGGCGTCATAGACGCCATCGTCCATCTATGCTTAGAACACAAGAATAGTAAATGTTACAAGACTGTATTAACATTTATGAATTACAAGACTCAAGATTTTTAAAATAATATAAAGAGTTACGTTTTTTGGAAAATAGAGGGTTGCGTTTGTGGTCTGTCGCGAAGTTAAAGATGATGAAAAAAAACACGTTTTTTGTACGCAAATTATTTCGATCGAATCAAATTCGACAAAAGGAGATAAAAACACAAATAAAAAAGGCAAAACCAAAAAGTTTTGGTTATGGCAGTCAAGGAATTGTGATGTATATAAATATAACTAATGCACAAAAAGGGCTTCGCGATAGATCAAACGACATGTAATTAATTGTAATATAAATATATATTTTATCTTAATATATTCATTCCATGTAAGATGCTTTAACGGGGTACCTTAAACAAAACTAGAACGCGTATCTTTTTTGTAAATTCGTCAGTGGCGTAAACAGGGCTTCACATAAAGTACCTTACGAAATAAGTCCGTAATGGAACTCAATCATTTCGATAGTTACGGAATGATTCTGACGCGGTTTACAGAGTAAAAATTTTTCTGTCCTGGTTTGAAAAGTCTGATTTACAATACTCAATGGGTTAGTTGACATACTAACTAAAGTTGACGGCTTTATAAGCAATAGCGCTTATGTATATTACAATTCGTACGCACGGACTTTTCGGGCTATTGGGTTTTATCGAGCTCGTCGAAAAGTGAAAATAACTTAACTCCCAATGCAGTTTTACAATTAAATTCAACGGGCCTTTTCAATCATTTACAATTGGCTAAATAGTCTCATTTGCTTTAAAATATACTGCTTTCTTGTCAAATTTCATCAATCTTACCATCATTTTTTATATACAAATCTACACAAACTATCAAATGCACATTCATGTTGTTTTATAAAAATAGTAGTGTAGCCTAACTATATATAATAAAGGATGTGCAATTGATAAATAACGATAATTTTCATATAATTTCGTTCTCAGACTTTGAATGTAATAGCAAATTTCATAAAAGAATAATAGGTCTAGCAAATTTTTGTTTGTTTTAATCGTAAATGAAAAAATAACTTATTGGAGTACCTAAACAGGGTAAAACAAAAAAAGTTAAAGTTAAATTTATTGAATAATGGTCGAATTCTTCATCAAATTTATATTTTAAAACATATCATATGTTTGTCACTGATTTTATTAGACCTCAATTATAAATTTCATATTGGGTCTAAGAATAATCTTGAAAAGTTATATTTTATTATCACTTTTTGATAACGTGTCATATGACGACAAGCCTCAGCTAATGAATTTGATGCAATTTTTGTTATTCACTGAATGCATACCGGTTTTAGTACAGATACCAGTAAAGTGAGGGAACATGGTCCATTAACCAGGAAAAATTGTGGATGTATTTGACATGTATAAACCATGTGTATCCTTCAATGTATGTATACGCAGAATTTTGTGAACAATCGGTCAAACACAATTTCACGACTACTGTTCGAGAAATTGCACTGGTTCATCTATAATGTACCGCAGTACAATACAGTAACGCATATATAACGTGATTGCTCGCGTAATCATGAATTAATCAACAGTTTATCAATATACAAAATAAAGGGTTAAAAAACATAAGGATTATAAGATGAAGATGCAGTATTCTGTTTCAGTTGTTAATGTATATACATAGCATATACATGGCGCATACATGTTCATTTTTCCCCCGTCATACAAACATAAATTTTTATGTAACAAATAAGTAATAATCGCCGCATATGCATACATATAACCGAATACATTAAAAAACAAACACATATATTTTAATAGAACAAACGATGAGTCTTAATCGACGATATTGCCGATTGCGAAAAAAAAATTTTTTAAGAAATTGATTTCTGAATAAAAAATGAGTTTTCGAAATTAGGAGACAAAATCGGAAATAATCGCAATGATTTTGATCAAAGTTAATATTATTTTTTTATTTTGGTAAAGTATTTTGCAACGGCGAGATTCGCGCGATTTCATCGGCATAAAATTAAGCTGTCTACGTTCTATACCATACATTATAACTTCATACTGATTAAAAGCAAAGAAATAAGAAAATAACAAAAGTAAGCAAAACGACCAGAAACGCATCTCACTTAACACGGCGTATTTTATTTTGCAGAAAGCGTTCTTCATCTATACACGAGTACGCATAAGAAAGAAAAGAAAAAAACCGATTACACAAACAATATGCATTTATTAATAGGCTATGATAGATTAATTTAGGGTGCGATTTATTAATCACTCTGGATCATACATCACACTCAAGGTTATGTATTCAATATTGCATGAATGACTCTTTATAGGCTGCCATTAATTTTTCGGATTATTGAATATAAAAAAAGGGATAACAAATTTTCTTTTTCAACGTGCTCTAGCTTTATGGAAAACCAATGGACTTAAAATTTAAAGAGTTTCAATTCTTTTTTTTTCGTGTTTATAAAAAGTGAAAGACATAACATTTTAAATTATTACAAAAAGAGCAATTATTTTCAGCTTTCTTTTCGAAATGTTATTTCATGGATGAAAAGTTAATTACAAGTTCAAAAGTTGTCAAAATTTTGTCAATAAAATTGGATGTCAATTTAAAAAGGGGAAAAAAGACGAAAGCTTAATAAAAAGCTTAACGAATAGAACATAAAAATGGAATAAAAAGAACCGGAAAACGAAGTTTCGAGCGAATACTGGATATATGTATAAAGAAAGAAAGCGTGTGAAATATTCATATTTATAATTTATGAGTGTATATAAATGTAAATATATATACCCTTGAGCTTATTATTATCCAGGAGTGAAATACGGATGGAAAAATTATAAATTATTATTTAATATATAAATATTGTGCAAATTGGAACGGAAATGCAGAACGAAGCTTTAAATTGTGAGATCACGATGATTACAAGTTTATAGTAGTCGAAATGAAAGAACTGATATTGATAATATTAATCGTAGTCTTACTAATGAAAATGACATGTGACTACTGTAAAAAATGGCCAAATAAAATGCGAATTATTTGTCACTTGTAACATAGGTGACGGTATAAATATATATATACATATATACAATCATTAATGGAGGGATGCCATTTCTTCTCATTAGATGTTTTTTGTAATAAACAATTTTTCATCATAAATATGTAAATAAAATACGCCCAAAATAATACACTGCTGAAATCACAGCGTAAACTGTAAAAGCAACAATCCTAATATGTTAAACACTGCAGTTTTGAACACTAACGTGTTTTTAGGTTAAATCTCGTATTAACATATAATTAATAAGTCAAATTTAATTTTGACACATTTAATTTTAATATATTCCGGACAATAAATCTATTCAAATAGTTAATATGAGATTCAATGTAACAACATATAACAATCTTAGATTGCAAAATTTTACACTTCTTGACTGTTGCTTTTACAGTCCATACTGTTATTCCAATAGTTTAATATTTTTAATGTATAATTGAAAAATAAAGACGCAATCAACGCGGAAGTTTCACACGTAAAGTGCAAAAATATATTATTTGAAACATTTACAATTTTCACAGATAAAATTAATTATATAAAATTCTTTGCTGCAAAAAATATATACTGTAAGAAATAGCAGTCGTCTTTATTAATACGTATATATTATATATATATATTTAAATATATATATACATATATATATATATATATATATTATGAGAGTAATAAATTATTAATGAAATTAATATAAATGGAGGAAATATTTTATTACAAATTATATATTAGTAGAGTTTATTTGAGTTTTATTCTGTCTGCGTTGCGTTATATACTACAAATGTAACTTTGCACTGCGATTCAAAAATTTTTCAAATATTGTTGTCAAATTTGCGTAATGTCGTTAACAGTGATTGTATGAAAGATGAAAAAATCGAGTGCTCTCGCTGCAGCTGGCCTGTGATACGACGGTAACACGCTCTTTTCTCTTGAATTAAAAGACTGAAATTTCTTCTCTTTTTTTTTTTTTATTATTATTTTTTTTTCGATTAGAACCGCGTTGGTCACGTCACTTGACTGTTACGCAATCAAACACCAAACGTATAAATAGTAAAAATGAAATCTGATTTAAATTTGAAATAAAACCCATTGTACGATTTCGTACAATCAATGGCTGATCGTTTTCTTTTTTTACTCTTCTTTGGCAGGCGTGATTCATTTTAAAATTACGTCAAACTGAAATCGGATTATTTTGTCACAGAAATGTAACGTTATCGTAATATTACAGTAACATTTATGTTTTGTTACCATAACACAAGATCTCATTTCTGTTTAGATGCCAAGTAGATAAATATATTCTCTAGTTATGAATATTTCTCATTCAATCAGATTTAAAGCAATGTTACGATAAAACCAATACTAACATTACTTATCGGCTAGAAAAAAAACCTAAAAAATTGTATGTTAACAGTCATGTGACTTTGGAACGCCGATCGTACTGATTCGGACTGATTGGCTTTACTGTTTTGTTAGTCAATATCTTTTTCGACTGATTTATATCGTTTGACTGATGTTACCAAAATGTTTATTGAAAGTACCTAATAAATTAAGTTTTGAGGTTCGTGCATTAAACGTATCATGCGTTAAGATTGTGTCGCTCGCGAATCGCCGAAACGTCGATTCAATGTACTTGAAACGACAATACAATTTGTTTGTTTTTTTCTTTCTGTCTTTAATTTGTTTCATTCTTTTCACTCGGACGAGTCCGACATGTCCGCTCAAAGACAGTTATTGTTATGCGTTTCGCGAGCGATTATAGAAAGACCGAAGCAGGAAGAAATCGCGAGTACGTCGTAAGCAGATGACAGAAAAGATTCATGTCACTAGTAAAAATAATCGTAGACATTTATGTTTCATCCTTCGCTTCTCGTTTCCAAGCATCATTATCATTATGATCATTATCTACATCATCGTAGCGCGCTCATAATCTGGAACAATAATAACGACCGTCCCGAATTCCCGACACGTGTCGCCTCAATTTTGTTCCACTCGCAATTTGAAATTTTGTCACACTAAGCACAAAACAAAGCAAGAACAAACGAAAAAAAAGATAACTCACTCACTTAACTTACTCACTCAAACACTCAAACAGACATCCTTAATAGCTACTTTTGTCATGTATTAGCAATATTTTACGTAATAGGCATTAGGTTTACGGTTATTCTCACAAAGCAAAACATTACAACGCAACTTTATCAATTCTTTAATCCCCGCCCATCAACCCTCCATAGATTCCTTCATATAGACGATAGTATAATTTACGCATTTACAAATCCGTGCTGCGACAAGTTATGTCCGAGTCGATAAGCAGATGCTACATACAAAACAAATGAAATTAATAACTGAGATCCGTATTTTTGCGATGTTTACGAAAAACATAGAAATCTTGAGAAACAAGAAACAAAAATAAATTAAAGAATTATGAAACACAAAAACTAATAAATGTGAAGAAAGAGAAGGTGAAAGCAAACTTTTTGATACTTAGAAAAAAACGTGTTAAAAGGATCAAGAAAAAAAAGGAACAGAAAAAAAAACGAAAAATAAAGCAAATTTCGTGTTATTTTTGACGTCGGTTTTTATAAAGACATAATCGCAATGAGTACAACTCGCGCATGAATTTTTTCTAGACTAAACGCATAGCACGTCGTATGTTATTTAGCTTACTTATTCATTGTTATCTGCCACGGTGTTCTGGTTATATTATATATTTATTGATGACTTATTATTATTATTAATTATTATTATTAATGATTATTATTGCTATTATTATTACTATTATAATTATTATTAATTAATTAATCAATTATCAATATTATTGATGAATAATTATATTTCATTATGATGATTATAATTACCATCATTTAATGCTACATCAAATGCCGTTTAATATATTTTTACTTTTATATTTTACGAGATGTATACCATTTGATTAAAACATTTTTGTCTTTTAAAAAAATGAAAAAAAAACACAAAAAACAATGAGTTTTTAATTGTCTTCTATCATATCCTTTTTTGACTTAGTTGAATAGAAAGTAAAAAAAAGATACGAAATTTTATTTCAGCAACAAGGTAAGTTAATAATTCGTTAATATTAGCGTAGGTACGCCTGATGTCAGCCATAAACTCTTAATTCTCATTTGGAAGTTACACATTTGCGAGTCTATTCCAATCCGTGACTGCAAGTTTAACAAATTATTTTGTACTGACCGTCGCTTAGCAAGTAAGTGGACGGTATACGAATCTGCTCGTGAAAAGCAAAATATCATTTTGCAGTATTTTCGTAAGGTTTCGTTTTATTATCTTTTCATTTATGGCGTTTTCTCATGTTCTCGCAGTTAAAGAAAGTTCTGTTTAAAATAAGAGACAAGTAATCAGTAAATTGCTACTTTTATCCAAAAAAAATAGTGAGAGAGAAGAAATAGATATTTGTTGGATAATGTTAAATTACTTTCTGATATAGAATGGAAAAGTTACTATTATATTAATACCTGTTTTGATACATTTTTTCGTTTTGAAACAATAATAGTGATATAAAAAAACGTTGAACTAAAAAATATTTAAACGAATAATTGAAACAGTTGAACATAACAGTATGAGTACGGATTAAACTCGTTATTCAACTGTGAAGCTCTAAATAACTTTCAAATTCTTAAATATACAAAAGACCATTTATAGGTAAAGTGTTTCAAGATAACATTTGAAGCAACGTTTCATTTATTTTAGCTTAAAAAACTCGTTCGTATATTTATTTTTGTTGCTCTTATAACAAATTACATTAGAAAAAAAAAACAAAAAAGTTTATTAAAAGTAGTAATTTACCGTCGAAAACTTGGAATTAAAGCACAGCTTTGTCACATCGACATTCATTATAATTCGCGCAAGTAATTAGTGTCGTTCGATCGAGTCGACGTTATTTTCAAAATCAATTAACAATAATTAACAATTAAAATAATTAAACTGCATTCGTTTGTGTTATTATTATTATCTTTATTATTCGTGCTTTACATTTTGACATACATAAAAATAACGTCATGTTAATTTAAATGACACCGAGGATGATAAATTTGTTTTAACAAAAAACAAAAAATGAAACTCAATTGAATGACATTATTTTTAATACATGTTACAATGCTTTGTTATAAAAAAAATCTGCTAAAGCGGAGAATGAAAATCGCAAAATGGGAAGAACATGAACGAAAAATAAAGATTTTCTTTCTTATCGTCCATCTTTTCTTTAATTTTTGTCTTAATCGTCGTTGGTCGCAAAGAAAAAGCCTCTGCCTTCAATTACATACGTAAATTTGTACTGACAAAGTCAAAATATCATTTAATCGTCGCGACAACACGTCGTCAGCATTACGAAACCTTATTCAAAATGCATGCTTTAAGTGTCGTTTCCGAATGCTCAATGTTTCCTTCGTCGTCTTTTGTACCATGTCTCAATACACTGAAAAGTACCACATCTTTGGACTTTTTAATTTTTAATGAGAAATGCGTCTATACAAAACATATTGCAGATTATTTATCTTCATCGTTTCTTTATTTTATCATCTTTCTATTAATTCATATTTACAAGAAACACTGTATATTTATTTTTCGTCTTATTTATCATAATTTTTCTATTTTCTCTGCCTTTTATCTTTTCGTTGACGAAAAGGAAACGTTAATGTTCCCTCATATTTAAACGCTCTGTTTTTTCCTTTTTTTAGTTTCTTTAATTTCTTTTCATTTATTGAATCTTTTTATTCACTTTTTACATTATTATTAAGTTATTTGCGTCCATTTTTGTGTGTGTTTCTGTTTTGCATTTATAATCATCCGCTCCCATTTTCCACCCATGAAACTATACCAACCACCATTTCATCCCTATATAAACCGCAACAATTTCTTTTAACCCGCCCCCCTCACTCGTCCCACTCTTACGAAGTTTAATGAGATACAACTCGAGAAATTGGATAAAGAGCAATTTTCAAAGAAAATATAAATGGGCGAGACCGTCTCTATTCGCCGTCAGGAACAAAGGTAACAATGAATACAAAAAAACGAAGAAGGTTTAGTTCTTTAAGAAAAGAAGGGAGAGGAGATCACAAGAAGTTAAAGAAATTATTATATTATATGCACATATTATGCACTTTTCAGTTATTTCACTCGGTAGCTTGTAATTAATGAGGTTGCGATCAGTTAAATGAAACTGCAAGCATTTTATTGCAATACGTGTTTAAAGAATATAACTTTGAAACCAGTAAAATCTTTCTTTCCTATATCACCCCGCTCATTTTGTCTTTCAAAATATTACACCCTAAGTGTCTTTCAACGAAATGCGAATTTATTTTCCGATTTTCAATCGTCTTTGTGACTCCTCTAACTTCTCAGGGATACTTCTTTTAATACATTTTTGTCTTGGTTCTTGTTTTTTGTGTTTGTCATTTATTCATCACTTTTGCATAAATGTAATTTCCAATTCAATTTTGAGTCATTTTTTGATATGATACAAAAGTTTTTTCACTTTTTGAATGAACTTGTATTAAGCTTTTTTTTAATTTGTCTTATCTTTCGTAATGAAAAAATTGAACATAATAAATGATAAATGTATAGAGATGTAATGACAACCGCACTTAATTCGGCGTTAATTTCAACATTTTTTTAAACGCAAGAATAGATATAAGTTTGTGTATTTATAATGTTGGCTCTCGTTTTAACAACAAATAGTATTATGCTACTTAGTTATTCGTTTACGTCGGGATTTTTTATTAGCCGAACGTTTATTTGATTTAATACATCTCTGTATTGAACATTGAACACTAGATAAAAAATTCAAACGTGTTTATATTAAAGAAAATTAACGAACGAATACAAAAGTGGTAGAAAAAAAAATGCTTGCAAATAATAGAATAATATTTGCGGCGAGAGAAAATAATACAAACTAACCTATAGTAATAATAAATCATTCAGTGGGGAAACTCAAAGTACAATTTTATGTTAGTCAAAACGGTATCAATAAACAAACAAATAACTAAAGAAACTGTTTTCTGTAGATAAACGCTTTGCAAATAATTAATTGGAAATAAAACATTAATGAAGGATTTAAAGAAAAAAAATTGTTTCTTCTGTTTTTTAAAAGTTTTCTCTTAAATATGTCATTCACTTTACTTTTAATTGTTATTTAATTTAATTTATTAGTGAAAATGTTAATATTCTATAGCATAAGTCAACTGAAAATACATCTTTTTGTATTTAATTTTATATCTACTACATATTTAAAGACAAAAATTCACATTTCCGGATAAAAGATTTTCAGTGCAAATTTTGCACGTCAAATTAACTTAGTTATGTTATATGTTCGAACTATATTATAGAAGTGATAAGATCCTTTAAATTCTTCTATATTATAGAAGTTTTATTCATTTCAATTATAATAATTATTTTCTTGTACTAGCCATTGGTATTAAAGTTTGTATATTATGTATAATTTTCAAACAAATTTATAAATCATATTATGTAAATGAAAGATTACGTTACATATAATAAATAAATAATGAATTTTATAATTGTTATTGAAAGCAAATATTATCATCGCAAAATAATGCCGAAATTCATATTTCCTTTGACAGAAATGAAAATTAAAATATATAACAAATATAAAACAACCATGTAATTACGGTGGAAATTTTCTGTCATTAATAATATAATCGTTTAATTAACAATAATAATAACAATAATAATAATAATAATGAAAATAATAATATGATAATATTTAACTTATGAACAAATATTGACATAATGAATACACATTCTATAATTTCACATCAAAGCATGTTTTATATATATTTAAAAACAATATAAAAAAAGTAAAATATACTATTATAGTTATTGTAATTATGCCATCAATTACAACAAAAGTTAACTTTTTCATACTACAAACAAATGCGCATAATGGCGCCGTTCTATTATTCATTCGTATTTTTTAAACGTACGTTTTCAAAGATTAGCTTTACCAACAGAGTAACTTTTCATAAAAGACAAGTTTATAAATTCAATTTATTCCAACATTGTACATATACATACTTTCAATAACATTGCATTAATATAATAACGCAAATATATTTATAATAAACTTCAATAAACATTGAAACATTTATTTTACCATTGTTTGAAACAAAACTTATGTGCTCTTTCTTTATAAAAAAATCAATAACAGAATGATATATAATATGAGTATAAATGATCAAAGTGAAAAGTTAAATATAAAGATTAATGAATTCAATTTATTTTTTAAATGATCAATTGCGAATATACAATATATTTATTTATTACTTTGATTTTGTTACAACTTGCTATAGTTTATTATGTCATAAAGTATTATTAATACAACTCAGTAATATATAAATAAACTTTTTATGATATGAAACACTTATTTTATTCGGTTTATGAATTAATTTTTACGAATAAAAAAAACTGTTAAACTAACAAATACTTTTAAAATTATTTTACTATAAATATGAAATCGATAGAAAGATGTATCATTTCCATATAAATGTTAAATGTTTTGTTTCTTTGTATTTTATTTGTATGAATATATATTGAATTTAATTTCAAGAGGAAGAAAAGAACAATAACGCAAATTTAATTAGCAGATTGAGATTCAATAATCGTATCCCGAAATATCAAAATACACAAAAGTATCAGCTTAATTTTAGCAGAAGTTAAATAATGATTTATACTTCTGTCAGATAAATAACGTAAAAGAAATAAGAAATTGAATACGAAATTATATCAGAAAAAAAGAACATCGCTCTTTTTCAAAGATATAGTTAGCAATAGCAATGATTAACAACAAATAAAATCGATGATCATTAACAAATTCAGTCGATCAATATCAAGCAATACGAGACCAAAGCAACAATTGGGGAGAAATAAAAAATAACTAGAGGAAAAGTATGATGATGTATGTATTATATATAAACTGTAGTGATTAAAAAGTAATTTAAAAAATCACCTCGTTAAATTAAAACTCTACAATATGAAAATAAAAAAAAATCAAGAGACACGTTAGTGTCTCTGGCCAAATACAAAAAAACGATTGTTTTTGTGCGGCCAGCACTACCGTGTCTCTTTTCAGATTAGTACTTTTCACAACTTATCCATCTCATCTTGTCAATTATTAATTTTTGTCTAGTTATTTTTTATTAGTATTATTATTAGTGCATTGCAAAATTTTTTTTGCTGGTGTAATTTCATCATCGTATAATTACGAGAAAAAGTCTCTTAGAGTGTGAGATTTTTTTTTAATTTTTGTTATTAAGAACAGAACAGGGAAAGAAAGAGTAGAGGAAAAATATAAAAAATATTAAGTTTGAAGGAGTTTGGTAAGTTAGGTGGTGTTGCATGAGCTACCTTGTTGTGTTTCAGTGCTCGCGTCCATGCCAGGACTGACGTTGAACTCGCTGAGCACGCCCATTAAGAAGGTGTTCACCTGCCAACTGTGTGGCAAGGTGCTTTGCAGTAAAGCATCTCTGAAACGTCACGTGGCCGACAAACACGCCGAACGACAAGAGGAATACCGATGTGTCATCTGCGAGCGAGTCTACTGCTCACGAAACTCATTGATGACCCATATTTATACTTATCATAAGAGCAGACCCGGCGACATTGACATTAAGTTCTTTTGAAGGTTTAGCTAAGGTAGGGTCTCACGCTCCGGCTCCATATTATAACATTCTCTATAACTTTGTCAAATTTCACTTCTATGCCTGTTGTACTTATTCATACATCTTTTACACTAAATCACCTAACAAATTGTTTGCTGTTTTTCAAGTTGTTAGGAAAACTTTTTTATAATCGACCAATCGAGTTTACATTTATGAAAACATAATTCAGAGCGAATCCCATGTTGGTTTCATGAATGTACTCTTTGGCATTGTTTTTCACAAAACGACAAATGGTTAGGTGTAAACATTAAAATTAAAAAGCACAAAAAAAGAATGAAAAAAACGTTCTGTCAGTTTATTTGAAAGGACCTCGACTTTGAGTAACTAACAAAAAAATGATTTGTTCACTGTGTTGAAACGAATATTTGCCTTTGTGTTCTCACTTTATTTCGCTACTTACAAAGAACATGCATGCATCTCGAATTGGTCTCGCCAATAATAATGTCAGGTCATATTCATCCGACCTAGAACAATCCTTCCCTCACCTACAATATTTTATGATCTCTACTTCCGTTATTTTATTTGTTTGTTTGTTTACATTTTTTTCTTTCACCTTTCTTTTTTTATTTATTTATTCTGTCACTTTTAATTGAATTTGAAGATAAGCAAAATTTTTTACGCTATATTTGACACCATACGATAATCTGTTTCGAACCCCTGTGCAAAAGTAAATTCAAACTCTGTTATTGTCAACATTTCAACGAACTAAGCAAAATATGTAATATCAAACTATGACCCTTCATATCTATTTTCCCATCTATTTTATCCAACTTCTCTATTTCGTTTTTTTTCCTTTTATTTTTCATTTACTTTTTCCAGTGAATTTATCACATTTTTAAGCCTTCCCTTCGTTTGCTTATTGTTAGAGCTTTTAGTGTTTTTCCTCTTTTTTTCAACTTTTTTCGATCTATGGCTTATCCATTCATAACGCGAGAAGCTTTGTCACGTGATCATTAAGTTGTTTTCGTTACGTTTAAATAATTAACTTTGTAATAATTTTTCAACAGTGCATGGATTTTATATACATTTCGATGCTGAAATTCGATCTGCTCGTTCTTTATCATTAGCAATATTATTTTATTTTTGTTTATATTCAAAGCACGTATAATATTTTGATTTTGATATTAATAGATGTCACGTTTTCCTCTGTTTAATTCAGAAATAAATAAAAATCAGCAAAACATGTGCAGATTATTTATTAAGTAAGTTGATTATAAAATTAGTGGTTGAATTTCCGTAATATGTAAATATGCAACATGTAGATACATTTGATCTATTGAATTCTTTTTTATTTTTTTCTTTTTTTTTTTTTTTTTTTATT
>JABFPJ010004216.1:0-14293 GCA_022817425.1 Gryon sp. ZL-2020
ATTAATATCAATTAATATAATATTTACTCTTTATTATATAAAAGATAAATTAAGTTGATTTTCATAAAATTAAAATAAGTAAACCTTTATAACTCTATATATACATGATCAAGATATCCTTAAAAAAGAATTTTAATAATCAATTTATAAACTTATTAATTTTATAATTTTATTTATGTAATCCCATCAAGATATAATGATGAGGCGATATCTGAGTTGCATAAGAACAAAAATAATAAAATCTTTGTATTAGGAGTTTTTGTACTATTAGTGGACTGAATTTGTTTACAATTGCATAAAACTGATTATATAATGTAACAAGTATAACATTTTAAAAAGAAGTTATATATCTTATGATAATTTCTGTCGAAACATTTGTTTTTCCTTAATTAAGGTAAAAGCGAAGTTCTGCTGCCACGGAGTTAGTGTCTTTTGTTATATTAATAATATTTAACAATAAATTAGTATAAAACGTCCAGAGCGCCATTCTTGCATTGTGGGAGAATATTTTAAGACATTTAACATGTTTTTGTAACAAGTAATTTTAATATAAGATGATTTTTACGTTTTTTCTCACTTCGTAAACGAAAAATCATTATATATTTTAAATAATATATTAAATAACATATTATATAAATCAAAACGTGTAAAAAAAAGTGAGAGAATGGCGCTCTGGTCTTTAATGTAATTTAAATTGTTCATTTAATTTTAATTTAAGAAATCTGTAATGTCGATAATGTTAGCTTCGCCATCACCTTAAGGCGATTCTTGAAGTCTGCGTTCCTAGAGTTAGTCTTTGTAAAGGACAATTTATTGACAATATATTTTAGAATATTTATTAATTCAATTTCAAAAAATTGTAGTTTAAAAAGACGATAGGTGGCATACGTGTTAGGTTTGAACTTGAAAATTATATCTGAAAATTATCTATTTGAAAATGGTCATAAAAATTTTCCAAATTGCAGTGACATCTGTTAAATATTAGAAAAAGACTTTGCTGAAGAACGAATACTTCTCCGATTCATTTTTTATCAATAAAAATATTTTACCATACATAAGTAACACATTTACCTTGAGGTTCGATATTCAGATTTCTACTTTATCGACTTTAGAAAAAGAATTTGCCATTGGCAACAATAATTACTGCATTACTTACAATGTATATTTCATAAATTCTTGTCACTTTCTACTTGATCGATTACAAAATAAATAATTTAAACAAAAAGCATTTATTGGAATTGCTATAGTATATTAGAGTTTTAAGTTTTATCTAATACGATAAAACATAATAAAAACATGGCAACTCCTCAAATCAAAGAGCAATTCCTTTTTTGTTTGTCATAACAACAACAAATATAATACGTCAGCATCAATAATAATAAAGATGTCGCTGCGATCAATTTGAATTGCACCTGATTTTATTGTTACCGTGAAAACGACAGTGAGCAGTTCGATGTTAAAGGATTTAACAATGTAACGCAATCGCGCTATAACGAAGGCTCATTTAGAAGGAAAATTCACGCTACAGTATATGACTCACCATTGAAACTGATCTGTCTACCGTAGAATGTGATTCACGAAATCATGATTTATAGATAAAAAGACCGATTGTTTTGAGGTGAACGCCATTTTATTTTGACTGTTAACGAAAGGAAAAGATTTTACGAACAGCAAAAAAGTGATAAATTAAAAGTCAGCGCCATTATAAAAAACAAAAAAAAGAAGAGGTGATAAGTTAAAGAGTTTTGGTGTTTATCACAAACACCAACATGATAACCTTACGTTATTCCGAGTTTTTCGTAGGACTGATTGCATTAGAGATGATTATTTACGTTCAACAAGCGTCTTGTGTTCAACAAATCAATTGTAAGTAATAAGCATTATTAGAAGGGAAAATAGGATATAGTGCTTGCAACAGTTATTGTGATAACTATTGCCAATATAAAAAATTAGAATATGGTCTATTATCATTCGAATATCAAAATCTAGTTCTTTGGTTAGAATTCATTATAATATACAAAATAACTTTGTTGAATTTGTCATTTCTTTGTTTATATAAAAATGATGGTCAATATTACACAATAAAGTACAATAAATATAACATAGATAATTGTACATTAATTTAAATGATTCTAAAGTGATAAAATTAAATTTCAATATATTTAGAATTAAAATGCAAAAAATATAAAATAATAAAAATATAATAAAATTTTGTTTTGTTTGTTTGTTATTACAAAAAAAAGAATTGTTCTGTGTAAGTTACCATGTTTTTATTATGTTTTATCGTATTAGACCACTTAAAACTCTAATATACTATAACAATTCAGTAATTTTATTGTTGTCAATGGATAATTGATTTGAATTATTTAAAAGAATTTATAATAAAATATATAAATAATAAAACAGTAAAAAAAATTGCATTATTATTGCTCTTTTGTCTTTAACATTTATTTTCATGAATCATGATTTACGTACATTCTATATATACGATAACAAGCAATTTATGCCTACAAAAAATCTGAATAAGAATAATTGAAGTTAATCGTTCGTCTAATACAATAATTATTTTTTCACTAATTTAACATCTGAGGAGGATTATTTCCTCATTATTAATATAACAGTTTTTAAAATAGATAAAAATACAAAAATGTTCTGTAAATATATTTGATATAATTTTTTACTTTTACTTTTAGTTACTATGTAATAGTAAATAGAATAAAAATAAAGCGAAACATTTTATTTTGCAGATAGTCCGAATTATGAATTTTGTAATCGATCACGAAAAAAATTTATCGTGCCACAGACATTAAATGACGCAAATCCAGTAATCGTAGTAAATTCACAAGAAAAATTTCAAATGTGGCCTACTAATCCTAACGATTACTGTGATTTTGTTATTAAAACTGAACCTGGGAAAAATGGCATTTTTGCTGTCATACAAAGCATTTCATTTAGAAGCAGCAGCGATGGAAAATGTATTGATTCTATTACAGTACGTATTCTGAAATAGTTTATAAGATAGAATTGAATCATCTCAATATCACTCTGATAATTCCAAATAATTAGAATTTATACATTAATTTGATTATCTTTTCTTAATAATGTTTCCATGCATTTCATAACGAACTGTATTAAATTCTTTTAGTTAAAAAGGGATGATCTTCACGAATCAAAATTCTGTGGTTCATATAATCGACGCTCAGAAGATTTAAGACATAGGGGAACAAACTTGTTTTCAAGTACGTCTTTTAATTATGGCGAATTCGATCCAACTGGTCAAATTCGTACAATTGTCAATATTTCTGATCAAAAATTCTCTTCAAACTCGGATTTCCAAATAGGATTTGTTATTGCTTATACAATGTATAGAGGTATATATCAAGTCAAAATAATTTAATTTATCTGAATTTCAAAGTATAAAACACATTTGATACAAAATACATTCAAAATTCTAATTGATATATATTTTGACAGACTGTAATGGAACTGATCCAAATCTATATAGACGTGTCGTTCGAGATCACGATATTTGCATTCGAAAGGAATTGTTTTGCGATGGCATTTATAACTGCGGTGGTATGGAATACTGTTTGGACGAAGAAATGTGTGATAATCGAATTCACGTTGTCAGTAGCGAAATTGGCACTAAAGTCACAGTTGCGGTGGTAACTACGATTCTGCACATATTTGTTATTTTTATCGTGTGTCTTTGGATTTGTCGAAGACAAAAGAAATTATGCTGGTCGACAGATTGTGCTGGTCCGTCGCCCGACCAGAACACTCCTGCCCTCTCACTTGACATTGACCATCGAAATCCGAATAATTTAGTTGCAAGTGCACCTATGCTCGAAGAAGCACTTACGAATTCCGTACATGATAAGGACCTTCCGCCAAGTTATGATTCCCTATTTCCTGAAAATGCAAACCTCGCGAATCCTTAAAAATATATCTAAGTTATCTAATGTTTTAATTAGATAATTCTGACGTCATTTACTTTCATATTTTATATCATCATGAATTTTTGGTACTATTCATATCACATCCATGCATGATTTTCTTTTCATGTGATTCTTTTTATAGAATCTTTGTATATAAAAACAGGAGATTTTTATAAAGGAGTTCGGTGATATTTTTTCTTTACTTTTTTTATGTGTTATATTTATTCACCCTTGATCAGTACACTCGGTTAGCTTTATGACACGAGGAAATCTGTAATATACGTACTGATCCAGAGTTGGAAGCGCTAGCGTTGCAATGAAACAAATTAAAATATAACTTGTAAAAATCTTTGCTGTATTTATGTACGAAAATGAGATTTAAGGAATTTTTTACGCACTATAACTTATGAGTGAAATTCTATTTAAGTGTTAGGAAAAATTTAAAAATATATTTAAAATAAAATACATTTTTCAATCGATCTAGTGTTGACTGAAGCAATATGATTTAATACAAAGTAAATGGAAACTTAAATTATTTTTGTTTTTGAAAAAAATATAATCATAAACAAATCTTTTTTTATTATTATTTATTCTTTATTTAACATAATATAATCGGACAAAAGCGAATAGATCCTAGTAAGTTCTGATATATTTACATAGTGAAATGATATTTGATATGAATTTTGGTATTAGAAAATGTATTAGAAATCTTATAAGCTAATCTTAAATCCTCATTGCAAATAAAAAACGAAAACGAGGAAGGAGAGACGAATTTCGGGGTTCCACTTTTTTGTAACTTGTCTCGTTTTATGTTGACTGATCTTTTTTAATCTACAAATGGTTAAATTTGCACATTATATGCAACTATATATTGAAAAAGCTGACAAATAAGACTTTAATGTCAGTATTAGGCAATGGTTTAAAAAATCAAAAAAAATCTTAATTTATTTTTTTGATTTTTTAAAAATCGGATATTATATATCTTCCAACAGGTTTTTGTACAATTTATAATCATTATTATTATAATAACACTCAAGTTACAACTTAATTACTATAAGATCATTGAATATTGAATTCATTATTTATATTCTACAAAGTGATAAGGGAATGTATATATTATATAATATCATTTAAGAATAATTTTTAACAAGTAAAATGATTAATCAGAATATATGCTGCCAACAGACATATATAGATAATTCATTATTTGAACATAAAATAATGGTTTATATAGAAAGTAAAACAACGATTGTTTAAAAATTAATTACTTGACAATGACATTAACTCATTTATGCAATTTTAGCAATTAGAATAATCGATAAGTTGAAAATTTTATATTATCAAAAATGAGATTATAAAGAAAATAAAAATGTATTATGATTAAAAAATATTTATATTTCATTTTGGCTGAAATTTTACGGGTTAGACTTTATTATGGCTAAAATAAATATGATTAAATCATTAACATTTAAAGAGTTGTATGTTTTATCAATTTATTTAATGCGAATGGAAGTAATTATAATATATTAGAAAACACTTTTCAACTTTAAAATATAAACTAATCTAAAGTTTCAGCCTATTGTATAGCCGAAATTATAAGTCTTTCTGCATACAATTTTCTAAAAGTTCAATTATACTTTTGCTAAATAATGCTACGAACAGAGATGGGCAAGTTCATTACTCGATTAAACCATATATTTAATAATTATTAAAAATAATTAAATCAAGTAGTTAAAAATTGTGTTTTTATCGCACAGAAAAAGACTGTCTTTAACTAAAAATACGAGTACCGTAGTTATTGTTGGTAAAAAAAGTGAAAAATATGCATTTTAATTCAGAAAGTAATTGAAAAGTAATTGAATTTTTAATTAACTATTACTTTTGTAAATAAAATTAGTGTATAAATTGAAAAGAAAAATTAAGATCATAAATAGAATTACTTAATTATTCGACTCTACAACTTGCTAAATAACAAAAAAAATGTCAATTATTTATAAAATTTATAATATTTTTCCAATTCTTGATATTTAATATAAATAATTGGGTAATTATTTTTGCCCATCTCTGCGGATACGAGTGAACGTTTGGCAATATTGTCATTCTTATGATAAAATGATTGAATTACTTAAAAAAAAATTAAATAAGCATTTTATAATAAAACACTCTTAACATAAATTTTTATTAATGGTTTTGCTATACAGATTTCGACATGTATATATAGATTGTATATATTATGAATTTGTAATAAAACTTTTGAAACGATTTAAATTTATTCGAATACTATTATACAACCTTCATTAATTCATTTAAATATAAAAGTCATTACGATAGTTTAATTTTTTTATTAATTAATTATATTGTAGTTATATAAACTTATAAATGGAAAATATAATACAATAATTTAATAAAAAATGGCACGTAATAAAATTTTGCAAAAAACAATTTATGTATATTGTAAGTCTACACAAATACTAATATGACGAATTCAAGAAAATTATATATATATATATATACTTTAAAAAACCAATTAGATTTTTTAAAGATATAATATAAAATAAGTATAAGTTATTCGCATAATATGTATAAGTTATTCAGACACCAGTGTTTCTTTAAATAATTTATATCTTTATTTTATCAATGTGCATTTTTAATTACTTTTTTCCAAATAATTTGGAAAGAAAAGGATTAAACGTACTGCGTACACCACTTAAATGCTTGTCTAACATGGAAGATCCTTGACTTGCAAAATTTAGAGCCGCTCCTGCACTAATTCCAAGTTGTTTTCTTTTCTCTTTAATTTGTTCTACATTTTCTTGCATTGGCATGTGTGTTTTCATTGGGACGGCTATTTCCACCGGAATTTGTTCCATTATCATTTTTGAATCCATCGCATTTTCCATCCCATTAGGAATATTTTCAGCTACAGAAATATCCTCGTACCCTCCAAAGACATTTTTCTATAAACAAGTTTGTACATTTGACTTACAAAAATACAACTTATATTGCTTAATTTAACACGCCATTGGTATCGCTATGAGGGAATCTCCGCATAAAAAAGGATAATCGAATGAGACTTTTACATGACTGAGAAATTGTAACAAAAAAATAATACTTACGTATGGTATTACACACATTGTCACAGTGAGTAATAAAGTAAGATACTGCATGCTTACTGATGAATTAAACAATTTATTATTAATGGTATGTTTAAATAGAAAATAGCATTAATAATCAGGTAATATTGGTTGTTCTTAGTATATATACACTAAAAACCATGTCAGTTAAAACATCACTCATTTTACTTCTATTGACTGAAAACAAATTAACTTATTACTAATGTTGATTACCTTTTCATAAATTTTGTTTTATTTATGACTAAAGTTTTGCGATTTTTTGTTGATTAGTTTCAAATTGAAATGACATTTTTATTTATTAAGATTGAAATATATGCAAAATATGTAAAAAGGTTTATGTTTATTATCATGTTACTTCTTCATTTTTCAAATAAATGAATATTATTATTATTATTATTATTATTAAATAATAATGAAATTATGTATAAAATGTAGGCATGTGCGGGTCTAAAGTCGGGCTTTTTTCGGGCCTTGGCTCATGTTAATTTAAAATGTTATATCTTGAAAAAAATATCATTGCACTTGAATCGTATAGAATATTTGGAAGTATTTATTCAATTTTTTGTTGAACTTTGTAAGATTTCTGAGAAATATTTGAAATTAAGTTAAAAAACTCGATAAAAACCCGACTTTTGGCCCAACTACGGTCCGAGTAGTTATTATATAAAAAAAACATCTTAAAAGTCATATAATATTACTATTTTTACATGAATGTCAAGATTTTTTAAATAAATTAATCCATTCACCCCTTACAAATACATATTCTAAAATTTCGGGCCTGAGCCCGCACATGCCTAATAAAATGATATGACAATCAGTAAGAAGTATGTTAATTTCCAAAATTATTTATTCTTTTCATTAATCCTAATCCAATTTATAATTACGCATGAAGAAAACTTTATATTACAATAATTTTTCTTTTAAATAATATACAAAGTGTATTATTAATTGTATTAATACAATTTTTTTATAATAAATTAAAATTATAACTAAACAACATCACAGAAATAATATATACATTTTTTGTTACGATTTTAATTAGAAAGTGAAATACGGCATTGCATTTTCTTACTAACAAATCGTTTTAATTAAGTAATATGTTTACTTGAAATATTCGACAAGTATGATAAATAGCCCATAGTTACTGTTTACGTAATTAATTTTTCCTAAGGAAATTATTAAATCACTAGTTAAACTTTATCAGCCTCTTAAAATTTGTACAAATTTGGACGACGTTAACATTTTTATTGTCGACAAAATAAAAATCGATTTCTCAAAAAAGTGCACGTTAAAACGTGCACTTCAAATTAAATAAATTTTAACGTAATATAATATTACACCGAAGGAAATGTGTGGCTATATTCACTACATATTTTAACTATAATTTTTGAATATATCCTTGCGACCAAAATTAGCAACGACCACAGCTGATAAACTGCAGACAAATACTAAATTTCGGCAGTCCATTACTAAATTTCAGCTATTCACTGCTGAAAAATCGCACTGACAGTACTGAAAATGAGCTTTATGTATGTGTAGCAAATAAAGCTGCGCAGAATGTATATCGAATATAGCTATACATTTCCTTGGGTTTAGCAAATAAATTATATTAAATATACTGAAGGACAGTATTTGTCTCTCTCTCTTTCTTTCTTTCTTTTTTTTTATAAAATATAAACATTTCTTTTATGAAACCTTTCTCGCTCTCACACGTTTTGTTACTCTATTTATATGTATATATTGATAAAAATTATTATAAATTATCTATTTACAGTTAAAAATCAAACAAAGTTCGAGTTACTTTGGTTCGATCCATTAAAATTACGAATTTATACAAATGTTTATTTTGTGTTTGTATCATGGTGAAAGTAATGTTGAAACTCGAGCTTTGCCTTCAGCACCACCAGTGATACAAGTTCCCGATTGATTCGCAGTTGACCAATCACAGCACAGTGTACCTTTATGTCCGCCTAATTCAAGTATTTTTCCTTGATAATCTGGTGGCATCTATTTAAAAATATTAAGTAAACAAAATTTAGTATATTTTTTACATTTGTATATTTGTATACATTTAATCTTAAACTTGTTTTTATTTTGCAATAATTATTGTTAGTTAAATAAGTGCATTTAAGAAATACGTTACCTTATAAATATTCCCTCCGCTTTGAGTGCAAAGTAGCATGAAATTTCCACTTTGGTCAAACGTAAAAAGTTTTCCATGAACAGAATTCTTTTCAATTTTAATTCTAGTTACCCAAATAATTTTTCTGGTGCTATTTAAATTTCTTTGGCACAATTGACCCTCTTCGCTCAAAGCGCAAATATTTGTAAAGTCATTTACAAGCTCAATATCGATCACCTGAACAAAAATTAAGTTATTGTTATTATTATAATTAATAATACATTAATAATAAATGTTCTTCCATAAAATGGTTTCAGTTGTATACACTAACCGGACTAGAGTGGCAATTGAAATTATCGATAATTTCATTACGTCTAAGATCATGAATTAGAACGTTTCCATTCGACAAGCCGGTAATTAATAACTGTCCGTTATGATTAAATGTTGAACAAAGTGCCGTCAAATTCGAATCAAGCGATAAACTTCGTTCGAGTTTTTGGGTCTTAATGTCGTAGAGTAATAATTTGCTTTCGCGTGAGTCAGAAACCGAGCACACGAAATTCGACTCGTAGGGATTTGACAATAGAGACACTATGCGGGAGGCTTCGTGCTGTAATTCCCAAATAGTTTTGCAATCACGAGTGTCGTGTAACTGAATTAATCCATTATTATCTCCGTGAATGAAATATCGCTCATTTTTCGAAATCCAATCTAGTGCTGTTACAGCTTTGCTTGAATTTGGTGTATTTGATGCAAAAGTGGCTACAGTTCTGAGAAAAAAAATGGATGTCTTTTAATAAAATAATATATACATATAAATTACAATATTTCATATTTTAACTTGAAAACGTACTTAGGACTTGGAATTGGTGTCCAAACTTTGATAATTCCATCGGCATCACCAGTGGCTACATATGAACCACTTGCATTACTTTTACATTGGATTATTGATGTTTTATGTTCCATATATTCTTCCTGTGATAAACAGAAAATATAAAACAGTATAGAGAATATAATATAATAAATATACAAAAAATATAAAATCAAACGAAAAAAAAAATCTTGGCTGAGACAAATAAACTTAACTCACTTGACTTAAAAGTATATAGCTGACGTCCATTTTATCCTTAACTTTTCTATCACTTGTTGCTTCAATTGACGAATCTCTTTTTCTAGTTAGTCTTGAGTCACAACTCATACTCCTTTTTGATGCGGAATCAGATTTACTTACAGAACCCACTTTTCCTTTTACGTTCGTTCTTTTACTCACCATCACTTCAGACTCACTTTGCTTTTTGATTGTAGAACCAGTTTTACGATTCAAAATTGGACTTGATCCACCACCTATATTTCGAATCAGACTACGTAATGTTTTTGGATTGTCCAATAATGGTGATTCTCTACAAAAATTGTTATTTTTTATTTTAATAATTATCAAAATAAGAAATTCCTTATTTAATATACTTTTGGTTTTAAAAAAAGTTATCTTACTGTGCAATGATATAAAAATCGTCCATAATTGGGACTTGTTGAGGTGTAGGACCTGCATTAACATCTGCTAACGATTCTACAGTTACAGTTTCACAAAGTCTCTGCTTTAAAGCTTCATTTTCTTCTTGCAGTTTTTTAAGTCTGTTTGCATCTTCTTCAATCGTTAATAAGGTTGGTTGAGGCATACACTGAAAGAATTTTGTAAGTTTTTAATATTTTATTATTCAATTTATTTTTTTTTATTATAACATGAAATGTACCGATTCTTACTTGAAATATTGTCGCAAGAAAATTATGCAACGATACCAACATTGTATCTTGCCATTGACGACTAAAGTGTACTGAATAAGTTGAATTGTCTTCAGGATTTTTTACAAAAGGTAAAGCTGAAATGAAATTTGTTTATCAATAAAAATGTTTATTATATTTATACAAAACACTGTCACGTTGCAATATAATAGTAATGATGTAATTTATACCAAACCACTCTTTCCATTCAACATGTCCTTGCAATTCCGGTGCCATTTTGGTAAAGAATTCTTGAATTCTATCCTGTTTGTTATTAACTGCTGCATTTACTAAATACATTTTTAAAACTGCATTCTCCAATTTCTTTATACCTGGTATAAAATGATTTTCGAGTCTGGAAAACATTTTTGTATCTAAATGACCCCAAAGTTCACGTAAAGATGTAAGATCGTAATTGTAAATATATTGCATCAATTGGTCGACTATTTTATCCACCTAAAAATACGTGATTATATCATATAATTATACCTTTCGTATAATTAATTTTACGTAATCTTATTGCAATATTAATTCTTATATAAATTTATTATTTTATATATAATATAAAATTTGAATACAAATAATAAAGAATAAAGTTTGATTAAAAATATTCTTAAATTTAGTATTATAATAACTATTAGTAATGCAATAATTTCAATTAATTCTAACTTTATTTGTGTTTTTTAACCTATACTTATAACTGTTCTTAAGATTAAAGTAAAGTAATTTAAAAATATAAATATTATAAGTTTACCCTAAATCCTTTTTCTTTTTCTGCTTTCAAATCATTATCGAAAGCTTTTAACGTCTGACTGAAACCTCTAAATAGAAGGTATTCTTTCACAAGATCATCAACGTATTGTATATGAGACATTTTGGAAAAAAATGGATCTATACGCACAATAAAATGTATTTAGTTAAATTTGTTAAAAAACAAATTATACACTATTAAAACATTCACAGTGTAAAATATTAGCATAAATAGTTTCTTACACTGCTGAGTTTGAATTTAATAAAGCAAATGCCACAAAAACATATGCATTATTTTTTGACAGCAACAATGATTTGAAAATGTAATACACAGAAATGTTACAACAGGCTTCAGTCAAACGTTAAATGTACTTCGGGGAAAGATTAACAGATGGTGCTACAGTGAAATTCCAAAAGGAATACAAGCCAGTGTCTGGGATTAATCGACCTGAAATACTGACTTTCGGAACACTATTTAAGGCTCGCGCAGATCGTATGCAATTTGCAGAACCAAGACCTTTAAGGCAACATTAAATTTAGAAGTGTTGATAATAAATTAAGAGTTATAGAATAACAGTATTATTCTGGAATATTACAAATCTTTATTTGTACATTTTGCAAATTTGTTACATTAGAATGTTGATTGAAAGTTGATTGTTTTTCATAAATAAAACATTTATGAAAATTTATAATACTTTAGCGACATTTTTATTGCGATATATTTTTATTTATTGCATTAATACTAAATATGACTTTTACTTCATATCATTAATGTTTTTCTGTGATTGTTACTTAAAAATTAAACTTTATAAATAATAATTATTATTAAATAATAAAGGTTTTTAAAGACATATTTACTATCTCAAGTAGAATAATTCGATATTTCCAATCACAAGCAGCAAAAACCGAGGAAGTCGTAATTTCGTTAATGGCTCATTAATCTTTATTATTATCATTTTACTTTATTGTTACTCGTTATTTTTATAAGGAAGTAAGGAACAACAAAAAGGCATTGTTAACGGCTTTAATTATTGAGAAATTCTTTTAGTCGTTATGCTTTTATTGTATGTATGACAGGTTTCTAGAAATATCACTAATATATGTATACTTTTTTGCATTATGTAGATCTATTAATACATACCTTTTACAATTAATATAATGCGGATGCTTACCATTGTTAAAATAATAACTGAAATTAAGGATAACTAAAAACCGCTTTTTTATTTCATTAAAAAGAGAAGTTATCAAAATTGTTCGATAATATACTATTATTATTACACTGACAGAAAAAAAAACAGTATCAGGAACCAGTTTTTTTAGTTCAGTGGAATATTTAAATGAATTAAATATATTAGTTAAAACAACTGATTTATAGTTAAATGAACTATACATTTCTTGTGGAAACTACGTGATAGTTGAGGCAACTATCACTTCGGTTGACTGTATTTAACTTCAAAAGATAGTTGAGTCAACTACATTTTTGTTAATTTAACTGACATTTTTCTGAGTGTATAATATATCAATAAATCATAAACAATAAATTACTTAAAAACATGTATAATGTTACACGCAGAAAATAAAATATTGATACGCACTATACCGTACATCAGTAATTAATGCACCGTAAAATATTTTTTATTAATCATTCATTGCAGATAATATTAATATATATAATATATATAATATAATAAATAATATTAGTACATCAGTCAATGACGTACTCGAAATCAAAAACGGTACAGCTGTCAAAAAATCCGAAAACATCAATTTTTTATACGTTTAATATTAGTTTGTAATATACTTAGTGTTACTTTTTTTGATGATAAAAATATAATTTAACGTTTCTGACATAACATAGGTTATAATATTTTTTTTTTTTAATTTTCTTTTTCGTATATGAAAGTCAATTAATTTCGAATCAATTGAGGCCTATGGTGCATTAATTACTGATGTACGGTATAGTGAGTATTAATTTCTTGTTTTCTGCGTGTAGAGAATAAGTAAATATATTTATATAATAAATTTAAAACATAAATTGTATAAATAGCAATGGTAAAAAAACATACAATATGTTATATTTATATTTATAACAGTAAAAAATATACACACGATTAAAAGTTCGTTGAAATTTTAAATATATATTATTAATTCATTAATTTTAAAGAAATAATGTAAATTCAACTTTACATAATAATAAATATACAAAATATTATAGGATGCAGTTTCAAGCGCCGTATATTAGAATATACAGTATAATATAACCCTGTGTCTATTGACTACTTATTGCAAAATCTAATCGGAAATTAATATTATAATGATATATTTCATGTCTTCAAAAGAGAAAAACCAAAAAAAAACAAAAATCGAATTAATTTTGACTTAATGTTGTAAAAATATCGAATCAATGTAGTTTTATTCTTTTGATTCTTTAGAGTTGACAATATTTACATATATTTTACATGTAATAAAAAAAAGAATATAATTATGTCATCCAATAATAATAACTTTAAGAATAAATTTAAATAATTCTTATTGTTAGAAAGTGCAATTTAAGACAAATTTGAAAGTAC
>JABFPJ010004217.1:0-14293 GCA_022817425.1 Gryon sp. ZL-2020
TTTATATATTATATAATTATTATGTTAGATTTTACTCACTAATAAAAATTACTATATTTCTATTGAAAATTACTATACTTATTATGAATATGAGAACAACTTGACATAAATATAAAAAATATAAAATAATATAAAAAATATCGCGATAAAATTTTATAAAATAGATTTATTTTGTAAAATTTTTTACTATAAAATATACCATTTTTTAAAAATAAAATATAATACTTTTCTAGACAATTTTATACTCGATGACAAATTAAAAAAAAAACATGAAGGAAATATAAGTAATTCCGTGTAATTAGCCTGAGATGTTTATTTAACATCGCACTAAAAATAAATGATTATATAAAAGCTATTGCCGATTTTAATTTTGTTAAATGTTTGTGATTATTTTTGTTTCTACGGAAATGAAATAAACTAATTTTTTAGTTGATCTACTTCAATATCGATATTATTAAAATTATATTTTTCATTGTGAATTGTGAAAGTGATAAAAAATATGAAATAATAAATTATACAAATGTTTATGTACATTGCAAATATGTATTTAACTATTTATTTATTTTTGCTTAAATAATGTAGGTTTGCAATTACAACAATTACAAAACAATAAGAAAAAACAATGTGATAAGCTGTAGATATGATATCAATATAGTTTTTCAAAGGAAGATAGTCTTCGCATTATTATTTATAATATTTAAAAGTTTAGTTTATGTTGTTCATATATAAATTAAATTACATTGTTGAAAATGTGAAAATTAAAATATAAAACAAATGTAAAAATTAAAATTTAAATTAAATTTTGAGATTAAAATTGAAATCAAATTTAAAAAAAATGAAATTACAATTAAATTTAAATAAAGAAATTAATTTATTTTTTGGCTTATTTTTCATGTAGAATTAAAATAAAAAAAAACTTGTTCTAATAAACATCGATGTTTCACTATTTCAAATACATTTTACCAATTAATATTAATTTAAAATCCAAACGATTGAGAAAATCGAATAAATTAATTAATTTTTTTAGAATAACAAATCACTTTGAAATAATTCCAAATAACGCTTCCACCGAAAAAAGTCAATTTATATTTATTTGAATAGAAAAAAAAAAGTTAATCCCATCCTTAAACACACAAACGCCCCTTTTTCAACACATTTAAATCCCAAGATGCAAAACCATAACAATCTAAATTCCATCGGCCGAATAATTAAGATTCTTTTGGCGTCAGAGTGACGTCAAGCGTTTCCGGGATTACATCCAAAAGTCCCTGCAAGCCGTCAATATTTGTTTATCTTACAACAACGTGGGAAAACACCAATCCAATTTTCCGTCCACTTGTCTTTCGTCCTCCTACTTTTTTTTCAATAAAATCCAATTTAATTTTGACGAACTTTGTAAAAAGGGCCAAAAAGGGCCATTTCAGAAATGGCTCTTTTTCGTCTAATAACAATTTTTTCATTTAATGAAATCAAAATTAATTCTGATGAAGTTTTGTAAAAAGAAAAAAGGGCCATTTTGAAAAGGGTCTTTTTGAAAAGGGTCATTTTGAAAAGGGTCATTTTCAGTCTAATAAAATTTTGTTCGTCAAATGAAATTCAGTGTTATTCTAACGAACTTTGTAAGAAAAGAAAAGGGCCAAAAAAGGCTATTTTAAAAATGGCCCTTTTTCGTCTAATAAAACCCAAATTAATTCTGATGAATTTGTAAGAACAAAAAAGGGCCATTTTTGAAAATGGCCCTTTTTCGTCTAAAAAATTCAATTTACTTCTGATAAATTTTGTAAGAAGAAAAAAAGGGTCAAAAAAGGGCCATTTTGAAAAATAAACCCCATTTATAGGCGCCTCGACATTTCTATTAAGACAATAAATCCTTTTTCTTCCTTTTTTTCCCTTAAACCCGTTTCATTGGTCCCAGACGGGGATGTTATTAAAGATAATAATCTTATACAATAATCACATCGACTTCTTTTCTTTTTTTCCACTTTTTCAACCAACTTCGGCCATCTCCTTTTGACCAATCGGGCCGCCTATTACATTAACAAGTCCCGACGTCCATTGTCTGGGCCCAAAATGTATAAGGTCGTAAATGAATGTTGGCGGCCATCGAAGACTGTAATTTGCCCGACTACAATCTTTTTCGCGCGATACAAAAGGTCTGCCATGTTTCCAACTCACGTAACGAGCTGCACAAAAGTTGTTTTTAAAATTGCCTTTAAATCGCTTTTTGGTATTTGCATAGTGTGAGATATAAAAAGCGGAATGATCCTTTTTTTCTATGGATTCGAATTTTTCTTTTGTTTTGTCGATTAATCGAAATCGGTTTCAATCGAATGTTAATCACATTTTATTTGTACATTTTATTACGGAGTTCAATTTAATTTTTTTGTATATTTTTGATCGCAGTCTTTCTCACGAAAAAATTATATATATATATATATATATATATATATTTTTTTTTTTTTAATTATCAAGTTTAAGTATTAAACTTATTAAAGCTGAAGTTTGATTATTTATTGTTTTTTAATTAATATAAGGCAGAATGTTGAAAGTTTTGCAATCGAATAGAAACAAATGCAGATTGATCGGCACTTTCACGTAATTTTGCTCAATAATTCTAACATCTGCGATAGAGAGAAATTGGATGAGAAAAAACGCGACACGCCACACTTTCTTAATTTATGTGTTGAATATTATAATCCGCAATTTTACGCCTTATTTTAGTCTCATTACACTATCATCATTAGTTTTCAATTCGATCTATAATAAACTTTTCATCATAATAATCTTTTCTATCGAAATACAATCTTAAATTATTCATCTAACTTTTTTTCAACATTTATTTTTAATTATAAATAAAATCATTATTGATTGACTTTTTAAATATATTTTTGGTTGATTAACTTATATGGAAAACGAAACATGATTTGGAAATCACATGTCGAGGAACTGGAGAACCAAAACGCGCAATTCGAAATTAGACGCGTATAAAAACTGAAATTCCTTTCTGGTCGATCCGATTCAAAGAATGCATGAAAAATGAAAATGACCGATTAATACGATCGAACGAGAAATGTTACACAGCGCCAGGGGAATATCTTTTCAATTTTGTGTTTGTTCGCACACGGCGGTTCGGACAGTGCCGAAAGGTCCGTTTTCATCGACAGATCATTTCTCATAAACTTGTCGCCATTTGGTATGGGCATTTCGGTATAATTCTCGGGACATTACTCGGCAAAATTTTTTATCTTTTTTTACATTTTTTTTCGACTTTTAATTTTAACTTTTAATAACTATAATGGCGCTTGTATCTGGCGTAACAAATATATATATATATATGAAATAAATATGGCAGGTTTTTATAGGGATGTCATAGGGATATCATAGGATGTTATAAGAATATTATAGGATGTTTTAGGGATGTCATAGGGATGTTATAGGGATATCATAGGATGTTATAAGGATGTTATAGGATGTTATAGAGATGTCACAGGGATGTCATAGGGATATCATAGGGTGTCGTAGGGATGTTACCGAGATATCAGAGGATGTCGTACGGATGTTATTGGGATTTCATAAGGATGTGATAAGGATATCATGGGATGTTTTAGAGATGTCATGAGATGTCAAAGGATATCATAGGATGTTATGGAAATGTCATAAGGTTATGATAAGGATATCATGAGGATATCATAAGGATGTCATACGGATGTCATAGGATGCCATAGGAATACATAAAATAAACGTTGTAGATATTAAATATTGTTTAGCCGGGGATTCATATATATATAAGTTGTCGGATGAGATTTGGACAAAAGACCTATCATAATTGTCCTACGACGAGTCGGAACAATCTCATCTTGACATCTTATTTCCCTGTCACAAGTGTCACCAAATTACCCCAACTTGTGCGACGGTGCTAATGATAGCATCGCCGGTTATTTGTACAGGTGACACTTTGCTTGATTGTCCAGAAGAGGTTTGACCAACATCATCCGTCCAAATTTATTGCCTATCTTCCGATCAATCGTGTTTGATTTTTTGTTTATTATGATTATTATGCAAATTGCATATTTTCTGTCACATTTAGCAAAAATAATATCGAAAAAATGAAGAATATGTTTGTACTGAATTACACTTTTGACAATAATATTAGCATTAGGTAATTAAAGGTTTATGTTGATTAACTTCGATATTGTTTTTTTATATTAGTTATTTCATATATAGTTTGGCCATAATATATATAACTATAGACAAATGTTGCACAACTGCTTAAAGTTTTGATGAAAAAATGTATCTATATGATTTTACAATATCATTATTAAGACTTTCATAAACAATGACGAAGCGCTTTTTCATCAATTTGACCAATGAAAATTTCTATTTTCATGATATGTATCATATCCATTTGTTCTGATACCTACTTTCTATATAAGTAGGAGTAATACAATTTATTATGTTACGCTGATCAATGCCTTTTTAAGATAGAAATACAATTATAGCTCCTTTGTGGGTTTCCTTTTGGTATTTTTATACATTTAAATTAACATTTTTTAATGCATGGGTTCTTCACAAAGTTAATTGGATAAATGCAAATTCATCAAGAAAAGTTGATATATTTTTAAACTATTTTTAGATCTAAAATTAAATTAAATTAAGGGGACTCTTCACGAAAAAAGCTATTTTCAATCCAATTTTAATCCAATCACCTTAATTTTTTGTAAAGTTTAAGCTTTTAAATAATAAATAATCTATATTGAAATTAAAAAAAAAATTTTATAAATTATAAACAAGACATTTTTAAAAAGATTCATCATTTTTAAAAGGTTATTGGCCCGTAAATTACGGTGAATTTTATTGATTTAGGCGTTATTTTGTTCGTCATCGAAAGGACTATAAAAATTACCGACGGACTTTCTATATTATTAACTAACAAAAGTTATAAAGAATAATGTAAAAAAGCTTAAAAAATACCAGAAAAGTGTTTTTTTTCATTTTATTGTTTATAACAATGCAAATATTTTAACACATATTTAAAAAAAAGAAAAACGCCACTTCAAAGTATCTGAAAAGGCATAAAAAAATTGGTTTTTTAAATGATTTTTGCATGCAGAGTCCCCTTAAATTAAATCACATTTCCATAAGATTGAATTCCATTAGAATCCCAAAAATTCTCACAAATGTTATTCTCAAAATATGAAAAAATTATGAATATTAGCAATTAAATGTTTTACAATTGTCTTTCCTTGCAAAATAATTCAATAAAAATGATTTTTCATGATTTCAATGATTTTTTATGATTTTTGCGTCCCCTTAAATTAAATAAAATGAAATTAAATATCATTTAATTTCAATAACATTTACTTCCACTAAATCTCTTAAAACTATCTCAAATTTGATTCTCAAACTCTGATTAAAAAAGTTCAATCTCAACCTTTAAATATTTTACAACAATTCGCTGCATTTTGCAACAAAATGAAATTCAATTTTACGATCAATACAAATCGCCTTTCTAGAATGATTGTCTGAATCCCAATAATGGCCGTACAGACGATCCCCACACATTAGAAAGGTATACCATACCTTAAAAACTCATTCGCAACAGCCTCTTACTTTATCTCCAAATTCTAGCCATAAACAATTTACAATTACAATTACAAAACCTTCAAATTGCAATGTTATGCTTACACCTATACAATTTATCACCTAATAATTGCGGCGCAAAAAGCATTACCTTCTCCATTAAAGCATTTATCAGCATCATCTCAATTGCCGTTCGGCTAATTCCAAATCATTCATCTCAATATAATCAAGTTGATGCTAAATAACGTGTCTAATGCAAACTTTCTCATCGCGCAGAAATGAGTGATGCTTTATTTCTCGTCTGATTGCAGCCAATGCTTTGAATGATTTCAGTAGTAAATAGTCGGATCATTACGCACTTGAATAAATAATGATTATCCTAATGATGATAGGCAGCCATTTTCATGTTAGAATTAGATTTGTCATTTGATTAATCAAAAATGATTCTTCTCACTCAATCAATGCGTATTTTATTATTCAGAAGGCACTCATTATTCACGCTGATTAAAGATCCATGACAAATCTTTCATATAAATGCAGATTTTCAGTGTAAAACAAATTCATCATACTCCGTCGATTGGATCCGAATTCATAAGTGTCAGGTTTATGAATATTTTGTCTCCATTGGGAAGGAAAATATTTTGCTCGGACAAATTAGCATAACAAAAAAGATTGTCAAGTTTCCTTTTTTTTTTTTTTTTTTTGGACTCTCAAAAAGTTCGAGACTTTTTGAACGATGCGTCGTCGGGTGTCAAAAAATTTGCTACCTGAGTAGATAAATCCACAATGGCTCGTTATTCTGTTTAAATAGATGACATGGGGGTTCACTTGAAATGTTGATAGTTGAATTGATTATGAGGTTTGTGGATACACGTTTTGGTGGAAGACGAGGTTTTATGGAGTTTGATGAAATTTGATATGTTTGATTAAGTAAGAAGGCAATTCACACATCTCAATCTTGCAAAATGTAAGAGAATTTTACTGTAGAAGAAAACTAAGAAAAATAACTGAATTTTAAGAACTGCAGATGAATTTGTTTTTCAATCAAAGGTACAATTTCTTTTAGAGAAATGCAAATTTGTATATTTATGAAAATGTACGGTTAATAAAAGTCTAATAAAAAGTAATATATTTACTAAAAATGGTAAAATTATGTATAAAAGTAACTGTATTTATAAAAAATATTTGTCAACTATATATGTCAAAAAATATTTTTTGACTTTTATATTAAATTTTACTATGTTTTACAGTAAAATTTGCTCTTTTTCATCAACGTCCCAAGATTGGTATCCCCAGTAAAATGAATCATATATTGTCCATACATAAACATATATTAACAATATATTATTCAAGAAATCATATATGGGTATATATTGATTATATATTGACCATATATGGATCATAATATATTATATCATATATTAAACACATATATTAATCATATATGGGCCATACATAGATCATATATGAGCCATATATCGACCCTATATCGATTATAAATGGAATAGTTTTGTAAAATGTTAAAAAATTGCCAATACTTGGTCCATATATGGAAAATATGTAAATACATATGGTCAATATAGTGCCATACATTTTCAATATATTAACAATATATAATCCTTTTCATTAGGGATTACTCGTTGTAAAAATTTATATCAGATGTCTCTCTTTCAATGTATAGCACAAATTGTTATGCTACATTATAGTTTTTATAAAATAACATCATCCAAATTAATCTATTATGTAAAAGTTTTTACTATATCGTATAATAATATTTTATATTTAAATATAATAATTTTCTACATCGATTTCGAGTTGCCTTCAGATTAATAAAAGCTATAGTAATTTGTATTCGAAGTAAAAATAATGATTAGACTTTTATGTAAAATTTTGTCTTCAATGAAGTCATCAGTCAGTCAAAATTGAATAATTCGGCCATTTTTAGTTTTTGTTCAAAAATGTCCCAAAATAACCTCTTTTTACAGTGAAATGTCATCAATACAAAGATCTATTTTCAGATACATAAATGATCCAAACTGTATACCTCAGTTGTCAAAATCACCAGGCAACTTGCAAGTAATCCAAAATTGGCAACACCAATCGCACCACAGCACCGTAAGAGTAAATATGCACAAAACTGTTTAGCGTGAGTTTCAAAGAATCCAAAAAGTCACCAACCAACACTTGCAAACCATCTAATCTCGAGTAACGACAAATGTCGCGACATCAAGCCCGGACTACCCTCATCATTGTCACGTGACAAGTGGACATGTAATCCGGATGACGTAACTGGACGAGTTGCAATCACAAGCACTGTATATTGTAAATGGTCACACGAAACGAGACGCGGGATGATTTGGATGGAAGCGCAGCATGAAGTGGACTGATAGAGTATCGCGAGACAGGGGATTGCCTAACCCGCGCTTTGTCGTGGTATTGCGCCAGGCAACGGGCAGACTGTTAAAAAACCGACCAATCGCATTGGGGTTGGCTGCCTTATACCAACATGGCCGCCAGACAATGCTTGATCGGGAGGGGAGGTCTTCCCATAATGCCATTCTCCCAACTCTCTCTCTCCCCACCGATCTCTTCGTGGTTGTTGATTTGAAACCCAGACAGAGAGAAAGGCTGAAGAAGAAAGAGAGAGATGGAGGATGAACTTTGTCTTCCTTGTGCCTAAATTCTGTCATCAAATTTGGGTCAATCAACAGGGAAGTGCAATGTAATTGATCAAAGTGTCTTTTGGGTCTGTTGCAGAGAGAGAGAGAGAGAGAGAGAAAAAGAAAAAGGGTCGGAGTACAAACGCATTCGCCGCGAATGATCTTCATGACTGATAACTGTTGTAAATCACTGTTATTAAGATAGTATCTAAATCTTGTCAAGTCTCTGCTCTATCGATGTCCTTTATTCGTGATGTTGTCACTCTCATTCCATGCTCGAAATGCCATTCTTATGGTAAACCAGTTTTGCGATTGCGCAACGCAAATTTCTTTGTGAACAAGGCGCCTAGTGGAATTTTGAATTTGACTGGCACTTAGGGCCTTCGCGGGGGTGCCATGTTTTAGGATTGGACCAGGGTTGGCCTTGTGTAGGATCTTTGAGGGATTTACGATGATTTGAAATCAATTAGGAAACTAATTTATGTACAAAAATATGGCCTTGGCAGGTCCCTATTTTGACCCTACTTTCCAAGATTAAGAAAATGTATACAGCAGTAGGCCTGCCTTGGCCCAGGCTAGGCTTACTTGTAATTAGATGAAAGCAGACTTTCCAAGCTAGGGCCTATTTTGGTTCAGTTTCGTTAACTTATCTAAAAATTAACTAATTGGGTATTCCCAGTATGGGCCTAACGAGGCCTACATGGTATTGGTTTATAGGTTTAGTTCAACATTTATGTAAAATATTCGTTATAAAATTCATTATAAGACTACTTGTATATATATGAGACTCATCCCTAGTAGAAATTGAAATCGGGTTGAATTATGGGCCCAACATGGAAACCATGCTACACGATCA
Organism: Gryon sp. ZL-2020; assembly: GCA_022817425.1. Classification (NCBI taxonomy): domain Eukaryota; kingdom Metazoa; phylum Arthropoda; class Insecta; order Hymenoptera; family Scelionidae; genus Gryon; species Gryon sp. ZL-2020. The sequence continues at coordinate 9,097 of JABFPJ010004217.1, forward strand.
GATACCGGGTTCTGGTATGGAATACCATAATATAATTTTCCAGTCGGAGCCATCTCATAGCGTGGCGTTTCATCCGTGTTGTAGCAAAAATTTGCAAATAAGGATGCCCTATTGGGGCCATTTTTGGTCCTCATAAGGAGGACATCCACGTTTTGAAAAAAGGTTGAGACATCCGAATATAGTCCAGTTCGGGCTATGATTAGCCATATAATTACTTTGGAATGCCCAGTTTGTTTGGTTAGGCCCCATTTTGGCCTAGTTGGGCCTCATATGGCCTTAGTTGGGCTTCAATATGGCCCTAGTTGAACCTCATATGACCTTAATTGGGCCTCAATATGTCCTTAATTGGCCTCAATATATCCCTAGATTGGCCTCATATGACCCTAGTTGGGCCTCAATATGGCCCTGGTTTGGCCCTTCTTTCCAACCTTACAACAAATTATACAACGTTGGGCCTACATTAGCCCAGTCCAGGCTTACTTATAATTAGGAAAACCTGTACTTTGCCAATTCAGGGCCTACTCTTTAACCAAGCAAGCCTTGTCAAATTTCCACTCAATGCAACTCGAATTTTCGTCGTTAACAATTTTCATCATTTATTAACAAAATTGCGAATCAGCTTTTGCGCAAATTGCATATATGTATATATATATTCAATAGCTCGCTTGTTTTCATAGAAGCATCTACGTGGATTTTGTGAAGAATAGACATTGGGGTAATCTCTTCGTCAAAGTCAAAATTCAAATTGCACGGAGTATATACAGTAGGTTTGGTGTCGTTGATTTATTGACCGATATGTGCAAATCATCGCGCAGTTTGGGGCAAAATACAAGCGCCAAACAAAACTTGAACAATGCACGTAGCGCTCGATCGCCAGAAATTGTTCGAACATTTTCTATGTAAATAATAGTAGTCGCATGAGTTTGTGCTTTCCAACATTTTCCGAGTTCCGGAATGCCATCTGTTAAAACTGAACACATCCCTTTTTTTTCGTCATCCAAAATTTGTGCTTCTTTTTGCAGTTTGCGGTATTAAAATAAGCCATGTTTTCTTTCTTTTTTTTTTTAATTTTAGGATTGTCATCGTTCAGATGAAAACTGGGTCAAAGGCCCGAGCAAATTTTGGCACGAGTCACCGTGGCCGTCAATGAATATTGTTGCCACCTCATAGTATGACCTACGGCTCTTCTCGTGTTTAGCTTGCACTTTCGAGTCACCGGGTTGTCGACATGAGCTTCATCGCTAGACGAGTCATGCTTAGAGGGTAACATTTGTCTGTCTCCATTTCGCTGCTACCGAATCGAAATCTCCAGATTATTCATACCTAAGTCAATTAGCGATTCCACTTGACTTTGAAACAAAATCTCCATTTTTTCGAAACATTATTCCAGTTTTTGAATTTTATCCAAAATACATTTTTGTACTTTTATCCAACATTTTTTTTATGAACATCTTCAATAATCTTCACTAAAGTTAAAATTTTGACTATAAATAAAGCAAAAAGTATTTTCCAATCATCTGTGTATTTGTGCTCCATAAAATGGGCTTATTATAGAGATTGGTTTCTCTATTATAAATAACAAAAGAGCATAAATCTTGAATCCATTCGCAATTATACAACAATATTGTCAGCAACTTTCTGCTTTATGAAACTGCATCCCGAGTTTATGGTCTCGCGATTCTTTAGCTTTGTAACCGGGAAGTTTTATCGGCCGTTTGAGGGCAAAAGTTCGCGCTTTACGAGGAAGAGAAAAAAGTGAATCGGAACGAGAGATTGCGGTTTCAAACTCACTAACGGGATCTGCTGAAGTATACATATATATATATATATATACATTTATATAAATTACAATTTATGTTTGTTTGTCTCTTATCCAATCACGCAAAAACTGCTGGCGAAATTTAGCTCAAATTTTGTCGGTATAAGTGTTAATGATGCATATTTTGAGCTTATTCTGCAAATTTTGAGAAAATTTTGTTTTCTAAAATTAGGATGTTAAAGTGATGTCATTAGGATGTTCTAGGGAATAATGGAATAAGATGTCATAGGTATGTTATAAGGATGCCATAAGACATCATAAGGATGTCCATAAGGATGACAGAATTGTACTTAAAGATTCTTTTACAAAAAATAGTTAATCTTCTAGGGATGTCATTGGGATGTCATAGTGATGTTATAAGGATATCATAGGGAAGTCGTAGGGATGCCATAAGATATCATAAGGATGTCCATAAGGATGACATAATTTTACTTAAGCTTCTTTTACAGAAAATAGTTAATCTTCTAGGAATGTCATTGGATTGTCATAGTGATGTTATAAGGATATTATAAGGATGTTATAAGGATCTTATAGGGATGTCATAAGGATATCATAATTTTACTTAAGATTTTTTTACAGAAAATAGTTAATCTTCTAGGGATGTCATTGGGATTTCATAGTGATGTTATAAGGATATCATAGGGAAGTCATAGCGATGCCATAAGACATCATAAGGATGTCCATAAGGATGACATAATTTTACTTAAGCTTTTTTGATAGAAAATAGTTAATCTTCTAGGAATGTCATTGGGATGTCATAGTGATGTTATAAGGATATCATAGGGATGCCATAGAGATGCCATAAGATATCATAAGGATGTCATAAGGGTGTCCACAAGGATATCATAATTTTACTTAAGATTTTTTTACAGAAAATAGTTAATCTTCTAGGGATGTCATTGGGATTTCATAGTGATGTTTAAGGATGTCATAAGGATGTCATAAGGATGTCAATATAAGACCATAAGAAGTACCTCCATTTTCGCTCTAACGAATCCGGCGATTCAGCTAATATATATAGAAACTTTATTCGTTTGATTAAAAGTGTCAACCCATCGAACCCATGCACGCAATGTTTTCAACCTGTTCTTCAACACACACACACACACACAACCATTTGGTATTGCAAGTTGTGATGCGTAAGGTGTTTTGCGAGAAGTCCAATGCTCCTGGACATGACAGTCGATTCCAAAAAGTGCACGTCGTTTGACATGGTGACCCCGTTCGAAAAAAGCCGCTCATCATTGTACCAACTTTTTTTTTCTTCTCCTTATCGTCCCTTAAACCACAAAACTACTGGTGTTTATTTTTCTACGACTTTTCACCGGGGTTTAAAAGATGTTTTTTCACTTTTTTGTTCTCCTCATGTTTATTTTTTTTACTCGTCTTTTTCCTTTTTTTCTCTTTTAATCGTTCCTTTAATTTCTTACAGAATAATTATCTAATGGGATATTGAAAATGGACCATAAGCTTTTTTAGACAGCCAAAGCAAAGTGCGTTTTGTTCCAAGTGTGGAATCAGTCGACTTTACTGCCTGGAAGCTTTTTGGTGCGTCTGAAGAGGGTGTTTGAAAGGGCTAATGGCACTCGAAGTGACAGGTTGACTTCTACTGGCTCCGAACACGATACATATCTATCCTAAACCAATATACGAGCAAAACGGATTTGACGCGACTGCCGAGGATTTTGGCGTCTGATCGGCTCGACTTTTCAAATCCTATTACAGGTCGCGAGCAAATCATTGTTTCTATTCAGCTTTATAATCCGCTGCTTTGGCCTCGAATAAATAAATGATTAATATTATTTATGCGACAGGAATGTTTCTCTCTCCTTATTTTTTTTCGAACGTATTCTTTCAGCTGCTGTGAGAAAAGGTGTGCGAGAGATTTTCATGCGCGATGAATTGCATAAACATTTGATACTTTGAAATCTGTTCAAATTGAACGCATTGTAATGCAGCGCGACAATCAGAAGCGTTAATTTTTCATCATTAAAAGTGACTTTGGCTCGCGCAAAATGCATCTCCAAAATTAAGCTATTCAGTTTCAAAAATGATTGAAATGTTTAACCCATGTGGAGTGACAATTGCGGCGATTTTGAAGATTGATGGTTTATATGGGGAAGATTGGTATGAATATTTATTTAATGATATCTTTTTTTTTCGATTATACTTTTTTGAATCGATGCTTATTTGAAATGAATTCCAATTTACTTCTTAGCCTATGAACTTTGCCTTTAATTCCAATTAATTTGATTGTCCATTAAACAATGACGATTCATCATTCGTCAGCTGTGACGTAAAGGACGATGAAATGAAATTAAAAAAAGTGTTCTAATCCAAAAAGTCAATACAATGTTTATGGAAGATAATCCTTGATTTGGACTAATGAAAAGGATAGATGGTATGAGGAAAATGGGGGATGAAAAATCGAAAGCAAAATGTGAGCTTTTTAGTTAAGACACACCCCATGTAAAATCTATATATATGCACACCCTCATGGACAAAAATGTATTTCAAAAAAATATATAAAAATATGTTTTTGACGATAAAAATATTCTCGGTTACAAATTTAATAAAAATATATTTTTTTTTTTTATTTATTTTTCTTATATATAAATTATATATATTTTATATATAATTATATATATTTTATATATAATTTAATATATATATATATATATAGGATAATATAAAAAGGATCATATATTGTCCATATATAAAACATATAATACCAATATATTATTCAAAAAAAATTATTGATCATGTATGCATTAACTTTATAAAGTACTAATACATGGCTAATATATGCTCATATATGGAAAATATGCAAATATATATGCTAAATATATTGACAATATACAATCCTTTTCATTAGCTATACTAATTATATATATAATATATGTCATGTATATATATCTAATTTATATTTAAAATATATTTAATATATATATATAATATATGTATGTTTTATTTTTTATATATAAAAAGCGGTACAAAATTAGACTGAAATATATATTTTTCGTTCGCGTGGGATATATATAGATATATACGGATGAGATATGAGTAATGGTGCGTGCACTGTTCTGTTTTGGGCGAAAATGGGGGAGGTTGTAGCAAGTCATGCCCTCCGAGTGTTTGCGTGCAGCTGCCCCTCCGTGGCAGATAGAAAGCAACCCCCAAAAGAGGGCTGCCGCCGCTCCTTTATACGTACGTACCTCGTGGTACAAACTAAAATGGCGGACCACGGATACACGCGCAATATTGATTGTCTACTTCAAATAACGTTACGCCAATTCAAACTGCTTTTGCTACTACATTAATCACGATAAGAAACAAAAAAATTCCTATGATAATTCCAATTCTGTTCCATATTTCACA
>JABFPJ010004218.1:3171-14293 GCA_022817425.1 Gryon sp. ZL-2020
TAGATAATACTTTTGAGAAAATAGATGGTCAGTTTAAGTATCTAGATAATATAGATGATAATTTAGATAGTATATTTGATAATTAATTTGTAGTTTTGCTATTTTTTAAAAATAGATAATATTTCTGAGAAAGTAGATCAAATAAATTGTCTAGATAATATATATAGATAAAAGTTTAGATAGAAAATTTGAGAATGTATTTGTTTTGCTATTTTTTTGCTATTTTTTTAAACATAGATAATAATTCTGAGACAGTAGATGATCAAATTATTTATCTAGATAATATAGATAATATCTTAGATAGTACATTTGATAATTGATTTGTTAGTTTTGCTATTTTTTAAAAATAGATAATATTTCTGAGAAAGTAGATCAAATTAATTATCTAGATAATATATATATAGATAAAAGTTTAGATAGAAAATTTGAGAATTTATTTGTTTTGTTATTTTTGCTAACATAGATAATACTTTTGAGAAAATAGATGGTCAGTTTAAGTATCTAGATAATATAGATGATAATTTAGATAGTATATTTGATAATTAATTTGTAGTTTTGCTATTTTTTAAAAATAGATAATATTTCTGAGAAAGTAGATCAAATAAATTGTCTAGATAATATATATAGATAAAAGTTTAGATAGAAAATTTGAGAATGTATTTGTTTTGCTATTTTTTTGCTATTTTTTTAAACATAGATAATAATTCTGAGACAGTAGATGATCAAATTATTTATCTAGATAATATAGATAATATCTTAGATAGTACATTTGATAATTGATTTGTTAGTTTTGCTATTTTTTAAAAATAGATAATAATTCTGAGAAAGTAGATGATCAAATTCATTATCTAGATAATATATATATAGATGAAAATTTTAGAATGTATTTGTTTTGTTATTTTTGTTAAAATAGATAATACTTTTGAGAAAATAGTTAAATCAAGTTTCCAGATAATCAAGATAACAATTTAGATATTTATTTTAAAGATTCATTTGTTTCAGTATATAAAAAAAGGGAATCTCGTAATATATAGAGGTTAGGAAATATGCAAATGTATAACTTGATTTGTTTTCATTTTTAAAAGAGTAATTTAAACAACAATGTCAGATATGAAAATATTGGCAAACCCCCGTCGGGGGGGAGGCAAAAGTGCGCGTTTGACCGCAAAAGCGTTTGATATCTTGATTTGCCGTAACAGCCGTACACAGACATTATTCACGCCGCTAGCGAGGAATGTAATTTTTGAACGTTAAAAAGTCAGAAAGATGCGATCGCATCGTGCAAAATCAAAATATATTCGGCGTCATGGAATTACGTCGTCTGTTTTACTTTATTGCCCTCGATCCAATAAAAGTCCCAATAATAATGTTGGATGTTTTCCGATGCACCGTATTTGATTTAGTGCCGGCCATTTTGTGATCACATATCTGCCTCGTAAATCTCGCCGCAGTGGCGCCACCGAATATCAAACGTCGATGTGTCCCGCGCTCAACCCCAATCCAACGTAAAATATTACGCCGCCCTGGTGCACCGGCACAACGTAAACTATCTTTCATTTAATTCCTTTTTTTTATCGTCATTCGAGCAACAGCCAATAGAAAACGCTGATAGAATCGCAATTGCGTTAGCGCAACCTGCTAAACTGCTTTTGAAAATCTACAAAATGTCGACATTTTCTGTTATTTTGCTTTTTGTTTATTTATATTTTTTTGTTATGTTTGCCTAACTATTTTCATTGATTGCAGACGTATCAACATTGTGAAGGAACCTTTTTTATTTTGCACCTGGCGGAACATTCATAATACCATTAGTCATCGTGTCGTCATAAGTCAACACGTAAGTAACTTTAACTTTTATTTTGTAAACTATTTTTTTGTAATTTTTAGGTTATATGTAAATTTTAGGTTATAGTTACTGCATTTTGTATATAAGATTTAACTTGATAATTTTTATCTAAAAACATAACCTAAAAAGTTAATCTAAAAATATTAACCTAAAATTAAAGTTTAGTTTGCGTAAGTTGTTAATTAGGTTAGAGTTAAAACTTCATGTGATTTACAAGATCTTAACCTTAAAAATGTAACCTAAAAGTAAAGTTAAGTTGAAGTTAGTTAAAGTGTGTTGAAAGACAAATGTTTTAAAAACTACAGCAGTTTCAACTGCTGTAGTTTTTAAAATTGTGTCTGTTTATTTTGGGGTTAGAAAAGCCAAATAGTTTGGTCTTTTGCAGTAGAAGCCAGATGAGGTAGTATATCGCGGTTATTGTCCATTACGAGTGCGAGCCGACTATCCACGCCACCAACTTACTTTATGATATTACCGCTTAGTCGCAACTTAGATCGTCTCTTTCTCAGATACTGCACGTCGCCAAAGCTTTGTCATAATTAACGATACACAACTTGCATAACATAACCTAAAATAATATAATATAAACTTTTTACATAACCTAAAATAATATAATCTAAACTTGTTACATAACCTAAAAACATACATTACATTTTACCTTTGTGGTAATTCAATAAATTATTATTTTTTTAGACTAGTATTTAGTAATAGTTCAGTTAATAGTTAACTTTAAACAGAAAAGAAATAGAAACGTATTGACTTTCTTGTTGTAAACATGAAAGCTTCGCAATTTTCAACTATGCAAATCCCAGGGCTCATAGATTTGGATAAAAGAGAAAGAGGAACTACGTAATTTTGCTTAGAACAGAAATCCCGACGACAAATTGCCTCGTTTTCACGACATTTTGTTTCTTAATCGAAACAACGGGAAGAGTAAACGGATAGTGTTCGGGTAAATCGGATGCATTTTACTAATGCAATTTAACCTGTTTAAAACATTCAGTTAGTTCCTCTTTTTGTATCTTTAAATACTATACTATGAAAGTTAACTGATAAAAAAGTCGAAGCAGAAAAATCATTATCTCAAATAATTGAAAATTGTCTTGCTTGGGAAATAATGTCAGTTTGTTTTATATCTATATTTGAAAAGAACATCGCCTTCGATATAAAGAAAAGATCCTTTTATCGAAGGCGATGTTGCTTGAGGAGAAGTTAGAATAACCGCGCGCGTAAAAGGCTATACGAGGCATATTATATCCATATATAACGTATAGTTTATGGCATTTGTGATGGGCAGAAATGTTAAGAATAGATGTGTCTGGTTTTATCCTCAATATAAACATGACGAGCGTTTTATTGTTTGACGTTTCGTTATTCTAATTGGTCGTTACTCGCGGAATTCGCAACACTTCGCTGGATATATATATACTGGAGGACTATTTTGCGCCATTTCAATTTGCCTTCCCTCCTTTCATTACACAGATTATAACATTCGCCTCAACAGCTATTCAATTCTTTTCCACTAATACTAATAGTTTGACATTGATTTTCAACTTGGACGACGTTCAAATTCGTCCTTTTCTCTCTTATCCTGAATCTATTCCAACGAATGCATTATCTCTGAGCTATGCGCTCGCGCGGTTTTACACAATTTTTCGTCTCCGTCTTCGACTGATATTTTGCCTCAATTTTCTTGTAAACGACCCTATCAAAGTTTTGCTCTGGGACATGACAAACGGCGGCTCTTCGAGCGATCCTCTCTCGTACACTTGCGAAAGGATACCGTCACTTTGCCGGGGTCTTCAGCTTGCGGAGATAGTCTCGACCTTTTAGGGAAGCAGGGTTGACGAGAGAAGGAGGGCGCCTAGTTAATTGGCATGACAGATAGAGGGTGCGAGAGTTGTCGCTTAGTAACATTACGCCACGATGAATCTGATATCCACCCCAACCTATTCTCCATTTACTTTACCCCCTTCAAAGATGTTTTCTCTATTCAACAACATACTTTGGATGAGTTGCTCTCTATTAGAACAGGCAATTTTAACAGTTAATTACATATTGAATGATATCTTATGATAACACTTTCGATTTTTGATTATATCATTGTAATTTGATTGTAATGGTCTATAAAACTAATGAGATAACATTAAGATTATAGATGATCAAATTCCATCTCTTAGATAAAAATTTAATTTGTATCTTCAGTAACTGGAATCCAAACGTCAGGTTTTAATTATTATAATTTGATATTACGGAGATGAATGAATATGTTACATTTGTATTATCAGATTACATATTTCAGCTGATCATGGGATTTTTGGCTGTACGATGAGTATGAAGATTTAATCAAATATGAATATAAGAGCTTGGACATGGTATATTATTGTTGGAAAGTACTGCGCCGAAGTGTCTGTCTTTCCCTATAGATCATTTCGCGGGACCCTTTCCATGCTGACTTGTTATTAAATTAATCCTTCGTTTAGCCAAATTGATGCATCGATATCACAGAGCACTCATAACTCATGACACCCTCCATCCACGCGACCGATCGTTCATGTTCACATCGAGAAAATGCAAACACTCGGTACACTTTATCGCATATGTACAATGTGTTCACAAATAAAATCTATCAATTTTATTTATAACCGAATGGAAATGCAATATTCTTTTGTAATAATCAATATGATTGTTTAGGTATATTTTTTTTCATAGTTCACTGTCCATTTGTAGGTCTTTTTTTTTCAGTAACATATTTCTGGTTATAAATTATGATACATTTATAAAAGTACTGTAGTTGATTTATATCGATGTTATATAATTGAACTCTGTTTTCAATAAATGCTTATTAATATCATGCTGAATTGTTCGTATCACAAATCCATTATAATTGAAATGCATTAAAAGTCCATTTCACGTTGCAAGCGCTGCTTTTTTGACTAATGGATTCAAATTGGACACAGTATATAACTCGCGTGTTAATGTCTTTAATCGTTTTACTGCGCAAAGTGTTTCCGTGCTACATCATCCGATTGTTTAACATTTTAGCCAATCTCTCGTCATCATAAAGATTAATATTTCGCGGCGTAATATCGCGTGCATGATTTGTGCCTTTAATTTGGTGAATTGCCTGTTTACTCGTTGGATTAATGAAGCTGTAATGCAATTATTAATTGAAACGGCCAGGCATTACACTTTTGCAAAATAAGCTTCGCCAGTTATAGACACTATTTGTCAAATGAACATTTTGTAATCATTTTCATTCAAAAGTTAAACATTTTATTGAGCTTTTTAACTTTGTCGATGAGTCGATAATTATTTTGCATTCAAGTTTCGTTTCTTATTTTTTGATGCTCATAACTCTATTGTCATCTTTCGGTTATTGCCAAAAAAGATCACCAAAAGAACAGTTGTTCAAGTAGAACATGTGACAAAAAGCAGTTGACAAAGTTTTTGCAAGTCACACGAAATCAAAGATAAAAGAAGATGGATAACTGCAGAAATTACATTTCATCTTATAGAATTCTCGAACATCACTTGTCATCGTTAAAATTATTTTTGTAGTTCCAGAATTACGTACGTTCTTGCAAAATTACTGTAATAAATATACATTATTATAATTAGTTTACATTAAAATTAAATTATTATATCGCATTGTCTAAAATCCAAGTTTAAATTTAAGTAACGTCGTATTTCATTATAAAAACGTACATTTGTTTGTTGATTGTTTACCATGTTTGTGGTCCATTAAATAACAACAAAATAGTTGTTTTTCTTAAATGAGTCTACGTCGCCAGCAGTTTCTAGTTTTGTGGTGAAATACGAGCACGGAGTAAAGGGGTGGCCCCGGGAGTTTATACGTTGCGGTTCTAAGACAAATTGTCGTTGTCGTGTTTGGTAAAGAAACAGGGGGGGGCGACGGGGGAGTCGTGGAGGAAAATGTAAGAAATACTCGTCGTCGTGGCATTACTGACAAACTGGCGCAAGTCCGCCTCCAATTCTTCTTGAACACCACATTATCGGACCGTCCTGGACAGCAAGCCCATTTATACTTTCGACTCTCGAGGTAGAGACACACACACGCGCCCCTTCAATAAAATTGTTTTCTTTACAGAATGACGATGGGAAACAGTCCCATTACATAACAGCCGGACTACCAGTAAGGGTTGCGGCTTGTTTATAGTCTGCTTATAAGATGTGTATACTTTTATACATCCTCGGTAGACACGTACTTTGATAAACTGTTATTCAATTGTTTGTTTTTGTTTCACGTTCGCCCTCCTTTATGGCGATTCTGCCTAAATGTAAACAAATAAAATATGCGTGTTAATATAATAACTTCATCACTTTCTTTCTTTCCTTTATTCAGAATATTGTTCTAACAAATAATATGTAATTGAATTGTTACCTTTATCTTGTAAAGAATGTTATTTGTCAATAACTGAGGTTATTTGATTTTTTATTCATGCTATTAGAACATTCTTTTGTTATTTTCTTCACACTGGCTTTGTCTGTTTATGTTTACTAAAGTATTTTTACCTTTACTTCAAAACAAAACAAACTTCGAAGAATGAATGAAATACCAATTTCCTAGAATATAAATAAATATTATTTAAATTAAACTAACTAAATGAAATAATTTATATTTGCATTGTTACCTTTATCTTTTGAAGAATATTATTTCTCAATAACGAGAGTTATTTTATTTTTTATTTATGTTATTATGAATTTCTTTTATTTTCTATATTTACTTCTGCTCATGTTTACTAAAGCATTTTTATCTTCAAATCAAAACAAAACAAACTGCCAAAACTCTGCAAAAATAAAATACATTTTCTGAAATACAAATAAATATTATTCAAATTAACAAACATAAATAAAAATAAAATATAAATAAAAATCAAACTAACCTAAATACCAAAACATTATCCAATCACCTAAAAAATAACGTCTTTCCCTTACAATATTCACTTTGACATAACTTTTCAATCGTCCTTTCTCTTGTACATTGGATCTCATCGTCAGATAATTTGCTTCAGGACATCTATCGCAAGGCTGAAATAAACCGCAGGCCATTGAAGATTACTACGTCGTGCGGCAAGAGGCTAATGTTCGGTGCAAGAAAAACGACTCGGGCGGGCGGGCGGAGGGGGAGGGTGTTTGGAAGGTGAATGCAAATTTCTGGCGCGAAAATGTAGAAACGCGTGCGCGCGCAGCCGCGGCCAAAATCGTAGTCAACGAGAGGGGGCGCCATAAACAAGTGCTTACCGCAATCTAATGCGTCTGTAATGGTTCGTGCGCCAGTATCTCCCCCAACGGTCCCACTTGCTCCTGCGATTTAATTACTATGTAAATGTCGCATTTCACCCCCCTCCCGCCCCTCCCTCCCCGCGTCGTCTGCCGCGTTTCACTTCTTCCCCGCCGTTGCGTCTCGCCTCGCCTTTGGACCGCTGTCGCCCGATGTCCTTAATTACTTTAAACGTTATTATGGCCCACCAACTTTCGTCCTCGCTTCCGACTCTCTGCTTTTCCCCTCTTTCAGTACTTCCCCCCCCCCTCTCGTACCCTCCCGCGCGTAACATAACCTATACTCCACTGCATCTCGCTTAAAAGCTAACCGCCCTCCCTCCCTCCCTCCCCTCTACCCCTGTTCTCGATACTTTCTCTCCTACTTCGTTCTCATCTTGTTTTCCACTTGCGTACGTTTGCATGTACCGCGCGTACACGCCCCAACATGTTCCCGCCAATTCCCGGAGAATCACTAAACAAAATCAGATCGTAGAGACAAACTTGGGGATGGGCTGGGATTGAACGAAATTTAGTTTTCCATCGAAATGAAGTGGGTTATGATTATATTGATGTTATGATTTGAAAGATAGTATGGAGGGGTTTTATTTTTAATGTAGTATTTGTTTATTAGTTGGAAGTCAATAAAATAAATCTTTGGAGAAGAAAGGAAAGGAAGTTAGAATTTTAAGACTGGAGGGTTTAAATAAATAAATAAAATTTATGTAAGCTTAATTAATTTATTTTAATAAATAATTAAATTAAATTTATTTATTTATAAATAAATTAAATAAAGTAAATAAAATAAATAAATAAAAATCTGAAACAAATTTTCAACAAAGCAAATATTGTTGAAAATAAAGTAAAACCAAATAATAAGTTTAAAAAAAATAGATACTAAATTGAAAAAATAATAATAAAAATGGCTAAAACACAATTTTTCCTATTCTTTCATTAAAGTTTTATCGTAAATAATAAATCAGTACAATACATGATATTTATTCACATAATTTATATTAAAAAAAATAATTGTTTTATGCTTTTAAGAAAATAATTATTTTTAAATAAATATTTTTTTATTTATAAAGTATTTTAAATTTTTTTATATAATCTTTTTTAATTAAAAAAATCATAAGTTATTTGCGTTTGATTTGACAGAAAGAATTGTTCTTATGTTCCACAATCAATTTGCCGTCGGAGAAAACAGTTCGCAGTTATTTATTTGGCAGTAAGAAAGTATGTACAGTTTTCAAATTATTTGCCAGCTTTTTAATTAAAGTTTTTACTTTCATATTTTCAATTATGTATAGAAATATGGAATCCAATTTAGTGTTCCAAGTAGAGCGCTGCAATTTTTATCCAAGGTCTTTTTACAATGTCAACAATTATTATTACTACTTAAATTTGATTATAAAAATAAGATTTTTATTTAAATTTTATAAAAAGTTATAAAAATTAATTTTAAAATATATGTCTATTATTTAAAAAAAGTACGTATTAATTAATTAAAAATTAACTCAAAATTTAAAAAGTTTGAAAAAATAAAAAAATGTGTTTTTAAATAAAAAAAATATGTATTAAATTAAATTGACACATTAACAAATTGAAATTTAATTTAAAAATTTTTTTTATTTAAATTTTTTAAAAGTTAAAATAAAAACCAGAAATATTATTTTAGAAATCAAAAAACTACTTATTAAATTAAATTTTTATATTAAATAATTAAAATTGAATTTAAATTTTTAAAAAGTGTAAACAAAATATTTTTTTATTACTTAAAAAACTACGTCTTAAATTAAATATTTTTATATTAAAAAATGTACATTTAACAAATTTAAATTTAATTTAAACTTAAAATTTTAATTTTAATTGTATTTTTTTTAAATTTAAGTTTTTTTAAAAATTTAAAATTTAAAAAAGTTTAAACAAAATATTTTTTTATTAATTAAAAAACTCAATTAAATTGAGCTTTTAACTTCTGCATTAAAAAAATATTAAAAAATTGCACAATACAACTTCATAGACTAAATGTAATTAACTTTTTTCTCACCACAACTAAATGAAAAAATAAAAAAAAATCGTAAAAAAAAGTTTAACTACGATAATATTCTAATCGTATGAAAACGTATTCAGAAAGAAAATAATAATGACATTTGCAAATGATTTCTTGAAACTTCATCTCGGCGGGTCGTAAAGGATTCTTCTCCATAGAATCGCAGCATTGAATTTTGAGTGAGTAATAAAGGGGACGAAAGGAGACGAAGCGCGGCGTTCGGTGCCTTTCGGCGAACAATCGTCTCTTCGTAAAATAATTACAGCTACGATAAATCAAGTCTCGCGCGATGAACAGCCTCTTCAACGACATCGGATAACGAAGACACGCTTTTCGACGCGCTTTTGGATACGCGCGCGCGCCTTTATCATTGCGTTTCTCTCGCCACGACACCGACATAAAATGTCTCTTCTCTCGTTTCCTTTTGTGTTTTCTGCCTCGACGTCTGCCGTTGTAATCCCAGATTCAGCACTCAATTTGCCGGCATTATACAGTTGCGTTTTCGGTGCGGTTTACGCAACGCAAAAGATGAATAGAAAAAGCGAATATATATTTTTAATATATCTTCAATAGATTTTCAATGTATTTTGAATATGCTATTAATATATTCTCTTTATATTATAATATATCTCAATATATTGATGTATATTTAATATATCTTCAATATATTCTTAATATAATAGTATATTAATATATTAATATATATGTAATATATTTTTAATATATTTTCAAAACATTCTTAATATTATATTACTATATTCTCAGTATACTAATATATTTTAATATATTTACAATAAATGTTTAAAATATTTTCAATATATCTTCAATAGATTCTTATTATACTTTGTATATACCATTATTATATTTTCATTATATTAATATATTTTTTATATATTATAAATAGATTTTTAATATATCTTCAATAGATTCTTAACACTACAAAAACAAGTGTCTCATTTTGAGACATTTTTGATGATTGAGACGCAAAAAACGTCTTAAAATTGAATAAATGAGATATTTTTGGTGTCTCAATCATCAAAAATGTCTCAAAATGAGACACATGTTTTTGTAGTGAATGTATTTTGAATATGCTATTTATATATTCTCAATATATTAATATATTTATATATTTTTAATATAGTTTCAATAGATTCTTCATATATATTTTGAATACGCTATTAATATATTCTCATTATATTAATATATTGATGTATTTTGAATATATCTTCAATATATTCTTAATATATTAATATACTAATATATTAATATATATGTAATATAT
Source organism: Gryon sp. ZL-2020 (assembly GCA_022817425.1). NCBI lineage: Eukaryota > Metazoa > Arthropoda > Insecta > Hymenoptera > Scelionidae > Gryon > Gryon sp. ZL-2020. The sequence continues at coordinate 13,636 of JABFPJ010004218.1, forward strand.
TTTTAATATAGTTTCAATAGATTCTTCATATATATTTTGAATACGCTATTAATATATTCTCATTATATTAATATATTGATGTATTTTTAATATATCTTCAATAAATTCTTAATATATTAATATATTAAAATATTAATATATATGTAATATATTTTTAATATATTTTCGAAACATTTTTAATATTATATTACTATATTCTCAGTATACTAATATATTTTAATATATTTACGATAAATATTTAAAATATTTTCAATATATTTTCAATATATCTTCAATAGATTCTTATTATACTTTGCATATACCATTATTATATTTTCATTATATTAATATATTAATATACTTTGTATACATTATAAATAGATTTTTAATATATCTTCAATAGATTCTTAATATCTTCTGCATATGCTATTATTATATTCTCAATATATTAATATATTGATATATTTTTAATATATTATCAAAAGATTTTTACTATATTAATATATGTATAATATATTTTCAATATATCTTGAATAGATTTTTAATATATTAATATATGTATAATATATTTTCAATATATCTTGAATAGATTTTTAATATATTTTTTTTTTCATTTTTTATTATTATCATTATATTTTGAATATAATAAGAATATATTTTTACAGAAAAAATATATTCC
>JABFPJ010004219.1:0-14292 GCA_022817425.1 Gryon sp. ZL-2020
AGAAAAATAGGCTTAAACTGAAGCGGAATTGAAATATGCTTTGATAAGTCAATTATTATAACTACTGGAGTAGCTGAGTGGACAAGACGGCAAACTACCAACCTCGGAGACGCAGGATCGATTCTCGGACAGTTGGATTTTTTCAATTAAAATAATAAACATTAAATAGCAAATAGAAAGTGTAAGGGGAAAGGAAGAGTGATTCCTAATTGCAAAAGGTGTTAAATTTGTCCTCCCCCCTTTTTTTAATAAAAAAAATTTTAATAAAGGGCGTTTTTATAAAATTTATAAAGGTTCTATAAAGCGAAACTTCATAGGTTCTGTATAGTTTGCCTTTAAAGTGTCGATGAAGGGTGTTTCTAGGATGCCTTTATAGATATTCTATAAAGATCCTATGTACCCCCTTGCGTTACATCCCTGCTTAAAGCCTTTAAAGGGTTCGTCAAGGCGTTCTTTAAAGGTTATAAATACACCTATAAAGGCCCTAGATTCAGCCTAAATAAAATTTCTAGTCGGGATTTTGAAAAAAAATCGATTTTTTACCCTATTTTTTACAACTTAAATGACGATAAAAGTTAAACAAACACGAAATTCAAAAATTTGGCTCGACAGTTTGTAGGTAATTCAGTTTTGAACATGCTGTCAAAATTTCAGCTCAAAATATCAATTCGTGTTTGAGTTATCATGCAAACCATAAACAAAAATATGGTTTCGAGATAAACGCGTGTAAAGTTTGAGGATGTTAGGCAGTTCGCCGTGCACGCTCTTACATATTTTAAGATAACTTTTTTATTATGAATTTAATCAATTTGATAATTTGTACACATAATCTTGAAAATCTAAAGATTCCATTTCCGCAATAAAAAAATATCGATTTTTTGAAAATTCTGGACTCGTGTAACCCCTTAAGCAGCAAAAAGTCAGACATTTTTGCATATATTTTCAAAATATAATATATGCTTATTAAATTCTCCAAAAAAACTATTTATTATTAATTTATTTACTTATCATTTTTAGTAATACAAAATATAATTGAAAATTTGTAAAATTGGATGAGAAATGTGAATAATTTACGTGAAATTCTGATTTGTCACCTTAATTAGGCGTTACTTTTTATGTTCAGAATCTTAATCACAGTTAGCGCATCATTTTGGAGTAAAGTATTGCCTTTTCGTAATTACAACTAACGCAGCAGACGGCTAAATGTGTTTAAAAGCAGCACGCGACTTTCGTGTACCTTGGACGCTTCTTTATAAATTAATTGAAATAATGAACGTAGAACGGAAGGCGAGCCGGTGTGTATCGCGCAAGAACAGCCGCGCGACTTTTTATGAACTCGAAGAAAAGCAGTCGTATAAAAGTCGAGATATTTATCTGCATTAGTCCTATTTAGTGAATAAAGCGGCATTAACCTTGACTTTTTTGTTGCGATTTATGGCCAAATAAATGACGCCACTGGCTATGTAAACTATCGTATCCATCGTATCAATTTCATAGAACATATATTTATACCCACTTGATTAATTGTACAAAGTTTTAACAAAAGCACATGAATTCGTAGTTCCTTACTTTGCCAAACAGATTGTAATCTGTCCGTCAATCAAGATTTGCACTGTGAATTGTGTTTATAATTGTACATAATACGTCTTTGGAGAAAATAAAAAATAATCTTCATTAATATTCTGCATAAATATCATTCTCTATGAAGTTTGAAAATATTAAATCATTAAAACAAACATTATTACCATATCATTTTTCTTCCGAAATAAATTGCGTGTCATAAAATATCGCTGGTATTAAAATGTCATAAATAAAAGGAGTAATTAAAATTAGTTGAGAATTAAACATTGTCATTTTGTTTTCATGTACATTTACAAACAAAATGTTGTTGGTATTATGTTTGAAAAATGATATCGATGCGAAAAACGTGACACATCGCGCATAAATGAAAAGGAAAAGAGCAAGACTTGGATAATATGGCAGATCGTTCAACTCGCACATTACGCGCTCTTCTTTATAATACCTTGAGGGCTTTGATGCACACGCTTGACGCGCTATCCGGGGGGAAACGAGTGCACAAGTCTTTTGCAGTGGAATGAAAATTCTCAACAAAACTAGTTGCGTAAAGCAAAAACTAGACGCTATTCAAAGGCCGTTTGAATCGCCACTGGGCACCGCGCCAAACGAAACGAGAGCAAAACAAATCAGAGGAGCCGAAAGAGAAAGAGAGATATTGGCGTAGATCGATCAGACACGATCCAGTTGCCGTTGCCGTTGACTCGAGGCTTTACACACACCCCAAGGACGTCGATTTCGCCTCGCAAATTCAGGTTTCATCGCAACCGTCAGCGCAAACGTCACGTGAACAAGCTCCAATGCATGACGTTTATGAGACACGTAAATTTGTCTAATACTTTTCCATAAGCGCCATTTTTTCCGCATAAAATAATCTCGAAAGCCATTTTCCACATCCTTTCTTTTTCATATTTTCATTATGATACAAGTTTTTGTTTTATTTTCACTATTTTTCATTTTTTGCATTTCAATTTAATTAGAAATGAAAAAAAGTGTATTTTCAGTTTTAATTATGTACTTTATGTGAATTCAGATATATTTTGTCGGGTATTTAAATGTAATAAATATTTAAATTAACTCACTTTAGTTACGGGAAATAATTTAACCGTGGAATGAATAAAATTACAAATTTATTAATACCTCAGTTGACAGACGAAATTAACTGATCATATTTTAAATACTTTAAACAAAGTGAAACATAATAAGAATATGTAAATGTTTATGAAAATCTTGGATAAACTGGTTTGGATGCACGAATGAAGCTGTGACTTAGTTCATAAAGGAGAGGTGTTAGTATTCAATTAACTGAAAGAAAATTTCTTTTCTTGGAAAAGACAACTTGAGTAATTTAAGTAAACTTCTATCTATACGATTTAGAATTCAGCATGTGTCGGTTTGTTTTTCCTCATTTTGTATAAACAAAATATCAACATGACAATAAATATCTCATATATATATATTTTATAACATAAAATAAAATATCATAAAATTAATTGACAATCAATTAAATAATATACATCATTTTTCAATCAGTTTTTTATTAAAGAAACATGTATAGCATAATTGATAACAGCCACGAAAAACAACAGTCGTTATTAACTTCAAACGTCGAATTAAATTCTACTTGAGCAATTACACGGAAAATACTCAATTGAGCTATAAATGCGGAAATTGTGAGACAAAAAAGGCACAATATTAAACGTATATGACAGGGAATTGTGAGAAAGTAAGCGAAATCGAGGAAAGAAAATGTCCCTAAAAGATCCTAACAAGATGTTTTACTAACGGCAGCATCGGGTTCAAGTTGATCGAGGTTTGTATCAACGACTTTCTTGTTTGCCTTTTGCGCTTCGTTACTGTCAATGTCCAAGTATTATGTATACTTGGTAAATGAGTTCATACGTGAATTGCGGGTTCGGTGCGTCTTACAACTTGTGCGTGCATGGATATACGTGCGTACGCTTCCTCTTCGTCGATTTCTCTGAATTGTCGCATCGATTGATCTCACGAAGTTCCACCTGAACAGGACAACATTCAAATGTCACACCGGACAGATCTTTGAATCAGAGCGATTCACAATCAGAATTCATTATCTGTGCAACAGATATGTGATATCAGTGTCAAGTTGGACATTAGATCTGTCAATAAAACTAGAATACCGTCACTTTATGTAATACATTTGCATTAATGCTTTCAAAAATGTTCCAAATCAGATGAATGAATTGTTTTTATTTTCTAAAATATTAAAGTAGTTTTTTGTTCCTGCACGGAAAAGTATGTATATCAAAATGTATGTCAAAATATATAACTATGTGCCGCTAAAATATATTCAAAAATATATTTCAAATGTAATTGTGTTATGTAAATATATTTTTGCATATATTTTGCAATTATATTTGTACTTATATTTGTACGTATATATTTCAGAAGTATATTTTAAAAATATATTAAATATATAACTTTTTTTCGGAAATATATGTGCACATATATTTTTGTGATTAAATATTTAATTAAAGATACCATAAAATTGACTCAGCAATTATGTTATATTGAAGTGAAATAATTATTTGACAATTTTGACGGTTACTTACGCAAAAAATGAATACAAGTATATATAGATAAAATTTCATTTTAATTTTACTTTAAATATAAAATGAAAGGACGCTCTGATATAAATGTAGTTATTGAAAAGCGTTGGACAAATGCATTGATATTGAAAAATTAATGAAACAAAATGAAAACGGAGGATAAAATCCATAGCGAATCTGCCAATTTTTTATTTCTCTTTTGTTTGTTTGTTAGTTTTTAATATTTGTCTCTTTCCGAGGGAATAAATAAAAATTAATTTACACACATTTTTGATTTCCAAATCATCATTACACTTATTCATTATTTTTTTTAGAATTTTTAGAATATATTTTTTAGAATTGAAAAAATGAAAAAACATTGTTCATAAAAAATTGTACAATTCATTTGATCAAATAATAAAATATATTGAAAAATTGTAAAAAGTTAACGATTACAAAGGATTTATTTGATGATATAGTTAAAAGAATAAATGATGAAACTTTTAAATTACTACTTTAATTGAGCACCAACGTTTTTCTTCTTTACTTACATTTCATTTTTTTTTCTTGGCAGTGTTTCTGTACCTTTGTTTTTCACCTTTAATCTACTTGAAATTTATCTCCCCGATGCTCCTTTATTTTACTATTCCTATTTCCACCACTTTACATCACAGTTTACATTCTTCATTTGCTGTTACTATTATTTCCTCTTTATACGAACTTTGTTTACTTTGAATCAATTATGGTTCTTTAATTTTTTACAATTTATACAGACACTTTAATCTAAAACTTCTGATTAAATATGTAAAATTGTGTTTGTATATTTCCTTTTTTTCTTATTTTTCAAAGAAAACGTTGAAAATATAAGAAGTTTATTTTATAATGACATTTCATTTCCAGATATAAGAAAATTACATCGTTTATACAATTTAAAGATTAAAAATGAACAGATTAAATAATACAAATGTAAAATACGAAAAAGAATCGCTAAATTAAAAATGTCGTAACATTTACTTTAATGCAAAACTGTTTTACAATTTCTTTTTAATTAATTAAAATATTATTAGTGGGAATTTATGGATTAGTGGGAGTAAGTGGATTTGCATGTGACATTAGTCTAATATTTGTTTAGTCTAATCCATTTATATAAAGTAATTTTATATATAATTTATGCATTTGCATGATTACAATTAATTGTAATTTGACGAAAGGATGAAATATAATGTTTGATTTTCTCATTTTAAATATAATTACAATGATTTAAATTTAAGCTTTAATGCATAATTACACTAATACTTTACAATAATTTGTGTACTATGCAGTGTCACATAATACCGTTATGCTTGCGGGCAATTTTGATTATTACTAAGAGAAATTATAATACAAGGGACAAACACTACACCCATATCAATTTCCATTGAGAAATTGATGACAAAATAATTACATATTAGTTACTTGAAATTCAATACAACATACGCACATTTTCAATTTAAATGTATTTGCTTTTAAAAAAGCAATCTTTTGATATGAATTTTTATTACAAAACATACCAATTGTAGAGAATGTAAAAAAAGAACATTTTAATATGAAACATAGTAAAATGAAATATGAAATTTAGCAATGTTTAGTGTAATAAGTACTCTTGAAAAATAATGCTTTTACATCTAATTTTACTATGAATCATATTAAAATGTATTCGGGTTTTTTTTTATTTTATAATTTTCATTTTTTGTAGCAAAAATTCATATCAAACTTCTCTAAGTGTAGTTGCGAATAATAAATGATCATTGAAAGTAATTTATTTATTAAAAAAAAATTCACGCCTTTCTTTTCCAAATAAGTATAAAAGATTCTCACTTATAACTGAACAACATGTCTCGTGTGTTAGGTGCAGTGAAATTGTATTGAAAATAATGATACACTGAAGATACTATGTCAACGATAGATACTTTCCCTTTTTGAACAAATAAAGACTCCTTGTTTTTACAATGTTTCCACATCAATTAAGGAACTCCATACAAAAATTAAATTCTAATTCAAAAGCATGTTATTAATAAAAAAAAGAAGTTTCATATAAGATGTAACCTACATTTCACACTATAATTTACTTCAGCTCATATAATAAAAACATTTTTGTCACAACAAATATTCATGAAAACGAATAATATTACAAATGAATATAATGTTAAATAAAATGTATAAATTATTATGACATTTAAAACATAAAATCAAAACATAAATCAAATGAAAAAATGATTTTTAAATAAAAAAAAGTAAAAACAATTATTCTCGTTAATGTCATTATTACATAATTTAATGATTTTTCCTAAGTAAATAAACGTTTTTTTCCATAAACACACATTTTTATGAAGTTGCATAATTCTCTGCCTGGAAACAAGCTGAAATACATATTGAAAAGCGTATCATTAATATAATTATATACTTCCGGAAATTGGAGTTCTCTATTGAATTAATTAATTTAGGTCGCTTCAAGTTATTTTTGTTGATTTTCAGTTAACTAATAAGATGAGTACTAGAATAATAAGCAAAATAATTATGTAATATACAATGTGCTTTCAATCTCTTGACTAATTTAATAATTCTCATTAAATCAATGTAAACAATATTATTACACAGCACCCTTTTTCCAAACTCAACATCTGCAATTTTCATAGTAAGCATGAAATTCATCTGTGTTTAGTATTATGCTTATATGTGACTTGTCTATTGTCTATTGTGAATCACTAATACTCATAGGTGTGAGGGACAGCTCAGCGAGTCTTTGTTAAAGCTCCCTTTGGAGCTTTAACAAAGTTCTCCTCGCATCTTATAATACTTGTCGATATATATGTTAAAATGTCGTGGTGAATCCCATACAAATGTTATACCAATATAAGTGCAACCTTAATCCAGCTTAAAATTGACGAGTATGTCTCTTTCGTTGCATAAAACTTTGTATTACGAAGTGTTTGCATTTAGTATAAATCCCTGGAAACTTTGCATTACTGTAAACTATAGTTTAATATCCTCTGATTTCAAATTTATCTTACAAATTAGTTAACTTTAATCATAATTACATTTTAATGAAAGTCAGTATTAATGATAACGATTTTTATGTTTTGATAGTTTGTGAATTTATATAAATAAATGATAGTTATAAATGATGATAATTATTAATGAAAATGATTAAATTATAATTAATCAAGAAACATGATTAATAATCTTGGTAATGTTTAAATCATTATTTATACATACCCAAGTAGAAAATTGTCATAGTTTTTAAAGTGAAACTGGCCAGATTCTGGCCAGGCACGCTGTGTATGCCTAGTTACTGGCCAGTTAAAACTAGTTTAGTAAAATTTATATTAAAAAATGTATTTATTAATTTTATTTCGTTTATATTTTTCTGCTAATCATATTCTGTGAATAATTTAATATTTTTGCCTATTTTATTATTTATTATATACAGGGTGATTGGAAATAAATGACCAGAAGACAATGAGTTGGTAGACGCCTTCTACTGGTGTCTACTGACCACCAGTAGACACCAATAAATATCACTATAAAAACTTTATTTTTACGAGTAGATGTCAGTAGACGCCTACTGACGTCAGCAGACACCAGTAGACACCAGTAGACATCACTAAAAAAAACTTTATTTTCATGAGTAGACATCTACTGACGTCAGTAGACACCAGTAGACGTCACTAAAAAAAACTCTATTTTCACGAATTAAGTACATATTTGGTCACTTGGTCAAGTGTCAATGTCAGTAGATGTCTACTGACACCAGTAGACACCAGTAGACATCACAAAAAAAACTTTATTTTCATGAGTAGACATCTACTGACGTCAATTACACCAGTAGACACTAGTACACGTCACTAAAAAAACTCTATTTTCACGAATTAAGTACATACTTAGTCATTTGATCAAGTATCAGTGCCAGTAGACGTCACTGGTGTCTATCGCTACGGCACTATGCGGGTATTACTGGAGCACTAGGAGAATATAGTTCTGGATCGAGGCGACAATGGCTCGAGCAATAGATGAGTTTGTCTCGGGTACTATGAATATTTGGCTCGGATACTAGGCGATAATGGTTTGGGAACTAGCGTAATATGGCTCGGGCACTAGGCGAGTATTATTCGGGCACGAGGCAAGTACGGCTCGGGCACTAGGCAAGTACGGCTCGGGCACTAGGACAGTATGTCTCGGGTACTAGGAGAGTACGGCTCGGACACTAGGCAAGTACGGCTCGGGTACTAGGCGAGTATGGCTCGGGCACTAGGACAGTATGTCCTAGTGTTCAATAATTAATTGAAAACATTAAAAATTATGTTATTATTAATTAAAATTTATTGAAATTAATTGAAATAATTAAAAACTAAAAATGATTAAAAATAAAAAAAAATTGTACTTATAATCAGTATCCCAATAAAATATATAATTGTTTATAAACTTGAATTATAAAAGTATTGAAATTACTTGTTAACTCATCCTAAAAGTGAAAATTGTTTGGTACTTTTAAACTAGCTAAATTGTGAGCAGTTTTTCATCATAAAATCGGGAATAGATTTTAGTATAATAAAACTGGCCCAGTTAAACTGACCAGTATCTAGGTAGTTACTGTACATTTTTACATAACTAAATTAAGTACTTTGAATAGTGAAAGTACAATGGATTTTACTTTTGAGTATTTTACTTTTGAGTATTTTTTCAGTAATATTATCGTTTAGCTTAAGCAAAAAAGGACATTTTACAAATTAAAATACACTAGTAATTTCAGGTCAATAACTAGTCAGTATCTGACCAATATTATCTAAACTAGTAAATCTAGTCAAAGTCTAGCTAGAATCTAACTTGAACTGGTAAAATTCTAGGCAGATTTTTTCTTGGGTAAATATGAGACACGGTAAAATAAAATAAAATTATAAATAAATAAAAAACATCTTTTGACGATTTTATATCTTGTCATCAAAATTTCACTACATTAATTTTGATGAAGAAACTACATATGAATAAAAAAGTAAGATTTGGATCTTTTCTTGCGTTAAATTTTGGTCACATTTTGTACCCGCACCCTTTTATATGATTTTTCGTTTTCCGGCATCGTTACGCTTCTTACATTTCGTACGTGAGAAAATACGTTAGTTTAGTATCACGATTGTGGCGCCACCTCAACCGGCCTCTTGGGGCGTTTAAGTCACTCAACCATGCGTGCTTCCCCCCTGTAACAGGTGAATTGCAGTCCGCAGAAAACGGGCTCATGATAGAAGACTCGACGAGTAAAGTAGAAAGAGAAAAAGCGAATCGCGAAAATGTGGGCAAATGTACCCGCTTCAAGTCGTCTCCTCTTATCCCTGGAGCGACCACGATGCGATCTTCACGACGACTAATTGCGAACTCGAAACGCGCCAAAGTAATTGTTCGTTCGAATAGCAAACCTGTTCAAGAATCGCTTTGTAAACGTTCGGGCTTTTTGTTTAACGCACTTTTTTGCACACTACGCAGGTCAAACCACTAACAGATAATGAGAAAATGTAAGGTGAAGATAGTTACTAAAAAGGAAAACCTTTTCCTGTTTTCTGAACATTGAATACTCATTTTTGTTATCTTTTTCTGATCGTTAATGTATTTTTAGAATTATGGAAACATAATATATATTGTTAATAAATAACAAGAAATGAAATGATTAATGAAATGAAATTATTAATGATTAATTATATCAAATGACTGATTTTCTCCTGTGAAATAGTTAGAATGAACCTCTAAAGGACAAAACGTTCTCGTTCATTATATCTTTGAGTGACGTCTGCTGCAATTGTTAATAACAATAACGAATCTTACGAAAACTTTAGTCATGTCATTTTAAATCCAACAATGCGCAATTTTTCTCAGAGATTAGATGATTTCTTTTCTTTTTTTTCACGGAAACTTATATGATAATCATAAAAGATAAGACAAGAGAAATTACTTTATTACATTGTCTAGTGCGTAGTATCAAATAACAATTTTAGTTTACGAAAGCATCTTATATTGTGAAAATGACTTTTTTGTTATTACAAACTGTATGCAACATTGACAGTCAATTTAACTGTAACGACAAAGTTAGGTGTGGAGAATTTATTCATCTAATGATCGTTTTGAAAAAGTGAAGATAAATAAACAAAAACTCTTTTACAAAACTTATAAACTATGGCTTTCACGGAGCTTAAGCACAAAGTTTACCAATCATCGACGACCACTAGAAATTCTAAACTCGGATTAACTCCTCTCGAAGAGTTTCAACTCAAATTCTCTTTCCATTAAAAAACCTTAAAAATTAAATCACTAGTAACTTTTAATAATACTCGATTGTTTTGTTGTAAAAAGCAATTGAATAAAATTGTTTTTACAAAAAGCAATCAAATTCTATTTTCTGAATGAATAAAAAAATCGCGTTTGGTATTTTTATATTCAAGATTATTAATTTATAAAAATGCTGTAAATTTATGAAGAAATAAATATTTTGCAGTAATTACTTTAGAATGATATAATTCATTTTATTGCAAATTTATGATTTACCATTTGGATGATCATCTAATTCGAAATAGAATTTAAAAGCAACTTACTTCGAGAACGTTTGTCAGAGTCGATTTAATACTCTCATTAAAGCTGGATTCCAAATAAAATTGTGTGAAGTAACTAAAATTATTGAAAACATCAAAAGAAAAGAGAACTATTTGGAATGCCGCTTTAAAATTGACTGAGTAATTGCCGACTCGAACGTATAAATCGATTAAACAGCGCTTTTTGGAAAAGAAAGAGAGAAAGAAAACAGCTAAAACCGCTTTTGCAATTCGCTTTTTTACGTAAGTTAAACAAATACATTTAATTAAAACGTTACAAAAGTACAAAGCTGTTAAATAATAGTAGTCATAATGATAATGAAAAAATAATGAATCCATTTTAGTTACTGTTAGAATCGCTTGCAAACGTAATAAGTTTCAAGATACTTCTTTAAACGTTTTAAATTTAAAGTTTCTGCTTTAATAAGAACTCACTTTTATAATCTATTTCAAACTTATAAATTAGAAAATTGTGTTTAAATTCCAATAAATGTCTTAAAGTTGATCATTTTTTATCTTAATCGCTTTAATTTAATGTATGCTAAATCTTAAGAAGATTTATTGATTTGTTATCATTCTTACAGTAATATTTTTTTAAATGTATATATTTATATATTCTTTAAATTATTTAAATTTTTTTATAATTATTTTAAATACTATAATAATAATTTAAATAATAATAATAATAATAATAATAAATACATGTAATTTTGACTTTGAATAAAAATAATTCATTTGTAAATTTGACGTCTCTCTAGAAAAAAAAATAATATATGAAAATATTAAAATGTATATTTTAACCAATAAATTTTAAAAATTATCTTTAATTATCGCTCAAAACACGAATTTTAACCGTTTAATGAATGTCCTGAGTATTTTTTCCCCGAACTTAAATATAGAAAGACAGTGATTTATATCTCAACTGGTGTCAAGGTCGGAGTTACATTTCAAAATAGGAATTTTATAATTGAAGCATAAATGCATTAAATTAATCAATTATAAATTAAATATGATACTAATATATTCGTAATGAATTCATTTCACAAATTCTTTACCTCACTTTTATAATCTTGTTGTACTCTTATGAAATAAAAAAAAACTTTCATAATTAACAATTGGTTCTCGTACAATAATAGCTTAATAAAATAATAAAATTTAAATTTTAAAACACACTGCAATAACACTATTGTTATTATCACATTAATATTACATTCTTACTTAACAATAATTATTATAATAAATACCAGAGAAAAAAAAGCTTCAACCATTGTTCATAATTTGTCGAGTGGGCAAATCAGGAATACTTTTTTGTTCCTTTTTTTTCATCTGCAAGCTATCTAACTACAGATCGTTCTTTGGCATAAATTTGCAAAACGTCTAACATTATACGTAATTTTTTTGCGAGTTGGCAGAGCGCGAAGTAGATTTTGCGACTGCGATCCCTAATGATAGATTGGGATGCATTTGCGTGGAGAAATCACGTTGATTCATGTGTCTTATACGCGCGTCTACGTTTGGCCGCAGTCACGTCCAGTCACGATGCGTGGACGCGGAATACATTATTCCGGGTGTTACTCCACGCCGCTACGTTTCCTCATCGCTGTGGGATGATACCGGAAGTGAAGGCACGACGGCGGAACCAGACGTTCACTCAATGGAAAGTCTAAAGTCTTTCAGTTCGGCCCAAGAAACTTGCCAAGTGGGCAGTGTGTACTCGAAGAAAGTAGCGGACACGTTGCCGTTGGATTAGATCAAACACGCTCCGCTCCTAAGTGTCACATCGGAGTCCGACGTGAACGTGTCGTAGAATTTGTCCGCTCGTTCGCATCTGTAAACTCAGTTTCCTTACGAGTTCAACATTGTTAGTGACTTTTTCGTGTTAATTTACGTGTTTTGCAAGAAAAAAAAAGCTTACTTTTTGTTATAAAAGTACAGTGTTTTGAGATTGTATTACATTTGTATATTTAATTTAAATAAATGGGTTTTTTATGATTATATGTTTATTGTGAATACAATTTGATTTGTAAATGCTGCTATTTCAGTTAAGATAAAAGAAATAACATTTTATATGAGGGAATTGTTTTTTAAATTATAATATCAACTCTCAGTGTGACATGAAATTCGACGCATGGTTTCAAAAGTGAAAATCTCTAGCGCATGAATATTTCGTTAGCGCAATCTTTTTCCAGCAATTTTAGTTTTATTTGTTGTTAAAAGAGAAGGACAAGCAACAAAGTGTGCAGCTGATTTGAATTTTATATCGCGCATTTTTATTTCCGAACTTTTATTGGCTCAAATGGCATTATCGCAGGAAGTTTCTATAAGGTGTATTACATGTTCATGTGCTTTTATGTTCATGTAATGAATTTCACCATTTTTCCGTCTTTCGAAATTCATGTGCAAACTGACTTTGAAGTGGAAATCCGTTCTCACTATAAACTTTAATCGGATGAGAGTGAATCACATACAAACAACTAAGTAGTCATTCAACTGCATAATTATTATTTCTTTCAATTCAATCGTTATCTTCTAACAATTTGCACACATTTTAAAAATATATTTACAACATTTAAACTCAAAGCATTGAGAAAAGTAAGAAAAGTAAAATTGAATTGAATAAGATTTGAAATAAAAAAATGTGTCCTTTTTTTATTCGCAATCGTATCAATGTGAAACAATAAACTCTTTCGAATGGATTTCAGTGGATTGTAATTCTCTGAAGACGAGAGAAAAGAATTTTCGTGAGTGGGAAATGCGTAAATGGGATTATAAAAAGGGCTAAGTTAAAGTGAAAATAAAAAAAGCGAAAAAGTTCAAGCGAGTGTGGTGCAACTTTATACGCAAGACGTGTTTGTCGCGAGTTTATTGGAAATAAAGAAACGCCGGTCGAATGGTCGAGAGAGACGTCTCGTAAGTGTACGTGATGAAATGCGAATGACGCGACGGCACACACGTGAATAGCGCGCGTAAAATGGTGAGCCAACGCGCCATGGCCACGACTGTACGCAAAGTTAAACAAGAGAATCGACTCAGAAGACAAAACCTTAATCAAGGTGAACAATCCAACATGTTTTTTAACATTAGATCTTATCGTTCGGAAGAAAGGAAAACACATTTTTCGTTTTATGCGGAGTTTCACTTTGGAAACAAATATAATGCAACTTGTATTAATATATTTTGTTTAAGAATATCATTAAATAATAGAATTTTGTTTGAAAAGTTTGTTCCAACTCTCTAAATTTGAATGAGTGAAAATTTCACTTATTTGCTGAGTGAAAAATTTTTTCACTTCAAAAAAGTAAAAATTTGCACTTATTCATAAGTGAAAAAATTTTTCACTTCCAAAAAAGTAAACAATTTTACTTTTTCATAAGTGAAAGAAAATGCACTTTTCCAAAAAGTGGAAAACTACTTTTTCTTAAGGTAGGAGTGCATTTCTCAATTAAGTTTCATATTTTAAGTGATAGACTGGTATGGTGGAGAAGACATCGGCCTATCACCTTGGAGACCTGAGTTCGATTCTCGGAGAAATAGAATTT
>JABFPJ010004220.1:0-14292 GCA_022817425.1 Gryon sp. ZL-2020
TGTTGTTATCATTGTACTTGAATTTGGAAGGTGAAGAAGGTGGTGTTACTGTTAGTATTAGAATACCGTCGATACTGCCTTCCAAGATTAACTCTATGAAAGAACATTTCCATAAAATGAAGAATATCACCTTTTTTCATCATTTGAAATCACCGTTGAAGTGCACGAACTTTCACACATTCACTTCAACTTCTCATCAGTTTGTGGATGTTAAGAGCTTAAAAAGCCTGGTATGGGTATTTTTGCTGATTATTGTGTTTGTTCACTGAGATGACCAGCGGCATTTAAAGCGGCTCTTTTCAACCCTCAAAGTCCTTTTTTGCGCTGCAAATTTGACAAGTTTCAAGGCTGAGGCACTGCGAACTTTTGGCAATTCAAATTTAGTTATAGTTTTTTATCGCAAGATTTTTGCCCTTTCTTTTTGAATTTGACGTGGAACATAGGCGCAGAATGGGATTTCAGTTGGAGAATGAACTTTATGAATTGATCATTTTTGAGCTTTTATGCTGGGTTTTTTTATATTTATAGACTTGTCAACGATTTCGACTTCTTTGTGTGTTAAGTGACTATGCATAAATTGAGATACTCGGAATTATATATATATATATGTATATATATGTATATATATATATATGTACCGACAGTAATGATTAGTAAATATATCAGCTCTAGAACTAGAACGAAAAAATGTGAGTTCATTCGACTGAATTTGAATCAGAGTAAATACTCTATCTAGCAAAACGAAAAATATATTACGAATATATGTTTAATATATTGTTAATATATTTTTAATATAATTTTAATATAAGAATATATTGAAAATATATTTGCAATACATTTATTATATAATACTAGAAAGGTAAATTTGGGACATTTTTCAAATATATTAAAAATATATCATGAATATATTATGGATGTATTATGAATATATCATGAATATATTAAGAATATATTAAGAAAATATTTGTATAAAAATATATATATTCAGAATATATTAAAAATATACTCGCAATATACTTTTCGATTAGCTACAGTAATGATTCGTTTTTTAAGTTTGGATGGATTTAGTATATACCAATTAATGCTTAGTATTAAGTACTTTTTCGTTATTTAATTAATAATGTCAACGAATTTACATACTATTAACGTTTAGATCCAAAGTATCAAAAGATAACAAATTGTTAAACAGCATAGCATTTAAACAAATAATTCTCCAAGTGAAATCAACTTTTATAAACAATTTAAAATGATTTACAAGTTTGTATTTGGATATTTGCAATGTTTAACAAACCGAGCGTAATTTATCGTATTATGATATATATTTTGGATTAAGTTTCTTGTAAAAGGCAAATTTGACAAATTTAAGAGCTTGCTTTACGGCAATAAATTACCGTCTTTTTTTCATGAGAAAAAGGAGCTTTTAACATGCATAACAATAAGACTTCGAAACTAAACTAAGACGATAATGTAATTCTGTCTTATTGAATGTCATAATTTCGTATATGCCATTGAGGATTGATTTTATATTTTCTGCTACTTCAATGTTTCAAATCAGCACTATATGCAACCACTCGTATTTTATCGTGGAATTTCATGCACACGCTACGCTTGACAAGAATGAAAGATTTGTCGAACTATGAAGATTTATTATCGTAGAACATATTCATTTCGGTCAAATTCTGTCTACTTTTAAGTTCGTGATTGAAAATAGAAATTAATGTCACAAGTAAGTAATAAAAAAAAAATAAAAAAAATAAAAAAAAAGAAATTTGAAAAAACTATTACTTTATATTACAAAATAAATGTTGCAATTGGATGATAAAGAAATGTAAAATGTTAATTTGAACTTTTGGATATAAAATATCAAGAATGTCGTTTGACGATTGAATTAACTAAACTTTTAGCTGATTTGACTTAACTTTATTTGAAATGGCTGGACTATTAGTAGTTTTAACTAACAATTAGTTAAAGTAATCGAAATTTCAGTTCACTTAACTGAATTGTCAGTTGACATAATTCTGAATTTCCAACTTGACTGTTATTTCGTTGCCCCTTTTTTTTCTTTTTTTATATTCCTGGATATTTCTATCACAACCTTAATTTGCTCTTTAGTGGCGCAATTTCTAATTACGCTGATGACATTTCGAATTTGATTATATAATACATTATTATTCGATACAACATTTATATAACATTTTGAGTTTCGCAAAATAATGACCGAAAAATGCGATAAACAAGATTGAATTGTTGATTCAAATTTATTTTAATTATTTTCATATAAAAATGTGTTTCTCTTTGAAGCGTCGTTGCGTCGAAACTAATTACTAAGTGTAAAATGATTTGTGGAGTTTAAAATAAAACAGTTTAAACGAAACGACAAATGCAACGAATAATTTGATTAAGTCACCCAAATTGTTATGCTTTCATTAAGCTTTATAACTTTGGTAAATAACAATTTATGTGGCTTTTGTAAATTAACTCGCCTTTTTTGTCAAGTTTTTAACTCCGACGAATACATTGTTCGCAAAAATCAATTCAAATCGATGCATTTGTTCTTTCGACATAAGCTGCAGATGCAAATTTATTCTTTCAGTATTTATTGCAGAAAATCATATTCATCGGTTAACCATTAAACGTAATATTCACTTTTGACGTTCAATACAAAACAAGTTTTCTTATCTCGCGTTTTATTTATAACATTTTGTAATTCATGCTCGTTTTTTTTCTCATAAATTATTTATGATGTTTTTATAAATTAAAGTTTATGTTATAAAGAAAAATTTATTAATAGAATTTTGAACTTGGCTGATCCTAGGGTCTTCCTGGGCATTCCAAGATTGGATCAACCTTGGTCCAGTGTAAGATTTTTGTGCCACCCATATTAGTTTGAAACTTATTATACTTATTTACAAATTACATAGTTATGTATTCCACATATGGGCCTAACAAGGCCTACCTGATTTTGGATATTTATCTAATTTTGGATATTTACCTGACCCAGGTGAGTCTTAGGAGACACACCTTGGTTTGGTCAATATTTATATAAAGTATTTTTTTTTTTAAAAAATACCAGTATGGAGCCTCAATATGGCCCTGGTTGAGCCTTATATTGGCCCTGGATGGGGCCCTACGTTGGTCCAGTGTAGGATTTTTATGGGACGCATATTAATTTAAAATATTTATTTACAAATTACATAGTTAGGTATTTCCAAAATGGGCCTAACGAGGCCGACCTGATTTTAGATATTTAATGAAATCCATTATTGGCCTAACTAACCCTCAGTAGGCACACCTGGATTTATTCAATATTTATGTAAAGTATTTTTTTCAAAAAAAAGTTCGTATTGAGCCTCAATATGGCCCTGGTTAGGCCCTATATGGGCCCTGGTTCGGCTTTATATTGGCCTTTAGTGGGATTCTATATTGGCCCTGGATGGAACCTATATATTGGCCCTGGGTGGAGCCCTATATTGGCCCTGAATAAGGCCCTATATTGGCCCTCGTTTGGCCCAACATTTTGCCTTACATTTAGCCCTCCTTTGGCCCTAAATTTGGCCCTCGTTAAGCCCTATATTAGCCCTACTTTCCAACAAATTATACAACATTGGGCCAACATTGGCCCAACCCAGGCTTCCTCATATCTAAGTGAACTCAAACTTTACCAATCTAAAGCCTCCTTTTTAACACAAGTCTTGTTTAATTTCTATAATAATTTTAAAATCAAATAACGCCACGTCAAAAATATATTTTGTTAGGAATTTTTTGATGGAAAATATGTTTTTCCATCGCAATAAAATGTAACGTTATTTTGTTCGAAAAATGCTGCAAATTTAGCATAATTGATAAATACTGACTGCATTATTCCGAAAATTGTAACAAATACTGACAGATTATTACATGTTTATCAGCTTAAATGTAAATTCGAATTATCTTCGTGTAAAATTTGATCTTCATTTAAGGCAAACCATCAGCTAAATAAAATGTTTAGCTGCTCTCTAACTAGATTTCCTCACTATCCTATATACGTTTGCAAGCAAGCAGTTAACCTATTTCACAAGACATGAAATTTATTTTTAATACAAAAATACATTTTAAAGTGATACACCGCACATGCTTCTCGTTATCATTTTATATCGTCATTTGACAAAATTGCGATACTCTTAAATGCCACTTCCGAATTCCCTTATCTTCATTAATACAAATTAATTTTTTAAGCCAAAACAAATTTTTTACTTTTCTTTATTTAAGGAGAATTAAGTTCCTTTTTTCTACTCCTTTTTTCTACTTATGATCAATTTAAATAGAAATTTATTGCACTTTTGGTTAATTTCGTTTAATGACTTTTTGCAATGATTATTTTGTATTACATTTTTCTATTTTCTCAAATTATTTTTTCTAATAGCACAATCTTGTGTATGATTATTTAAAGTGGAACTTCAGCTGTTGTCTACTTTCACATAACTACACAGTCAACTTAGACGTCAACAGTACAGTCTCGTTCAAAAGTCTAAGCTGACTTGAAAAATGAGAAAAAATGATAAAGTATTCTCGAAAAAAGATGTTTAAAAATTAAAAAAATATATTTTTTTTTAATTTCAATCCCTGTAATCAAATGAAACGAACAAATTAATTCTCAGAAAAGTTACTTTTTTATATCAAACATTAAAAAAAAAAAAAAAAAAAATCAATCACTTACGGTACAAAAAGCCAGATTTTTGTTGTATTTACTTTTACGTGGGGTCAGAAAAACATTTCATTATTACATGGCCCATTTGAAGATTTTGAAAAGTCACAGATTTTGATCGATTAAAATAAAACGATAGCGGAAAAGGGACAGAAATGCACACCGTCGGGAAATGTGATCAGTTTTCTAAAGTTATACTGATTTCGATAATCTCAATAAAGTTAAAATCACAGTAATGTCAACAGTTTCGTTCAATTTTTCATTTGATAAAACCGCCGATGATATAATCGATGATACAAAAGTTCAAAAATCAAATTCCGGATTAAATCAATTTTATAATTTAATTAATTAATTGCGGGAAGAATTTACTACAAAATGTGAATACAATTTCATAACTGAAAACATTGTTTTAAAAAGATATAATAAATGTGAGGGTTTATAAATATTTTGCATTTTTGCAAATATTTGATTAATCCAAATATTCACGGTTTTACATTCCTCAATTTTTCGAACCAAATTGCATTCAATCAATAAGATGTAAAAAAATGTTATAACAAAAATGTTTGTGTACAAATCAATAGTTTTCTTTCCGTAGATATAGAGACTAACCGTATTGGAATTTGCTCTTAAAAATCTTAGACCGAATATTCAGAATGTTCTTCTTGGCGCATGAATGTCGAAAAATAAAATGTGCTCGTAAATATACTCTCATGATTTCTTTTATATTTTCAATTATCTTTTTTCATGTATTCGCAAATGCATTATTATATTGATATTGATTTATTAAATACGCAGGAAATTTTTTTGGAGAATTATTCTGTTCAACATAATTATTTTGTTCACTTTTCACTTTGTTGGAAGTATTTTTATTTAATTAAATAATATTTTTTAATACTTTAAGTAAAGCATTTATTATATTTTTTAATTTTTTAAATAATAATTTAATTGAAATAAAAAAATTTTAAATAACAATTTAATTGGAATTTTTATTTAAAAAACACTTATTTAAACATTTTTTAAATAATTTCTAATCTGGATATTTAGTTACTTATTTAGTTGATTTATTTAGTTGAGTTTCAGAATATTAATCGACGAATTTATTTTTAGAAACATCAATTTTTCACTTTTCGAAATGTTCTTTTAAAAAAATTTGTTTAGTTTCTAAATATTTGAAATGTTTACAATAATTTTAAAAATTTTAAGTTTAAAGATTTAAAACACTTATATAAACTTATGAGAAAAAAAAACTTATGATATGATGCTCTTATGATATTTCAAACTATAATTAGTTAATTTGAGAAGCGATAATATAAATATATATTATCGATATATCTGCTTTTTCAGTGTATGACGCATATTCATCTAATATTTTTGTAACTGCGTTTTATGTATTTTCAATATCAAGCTTGTTCTTTAAAACTTGAAAATTCTGTCTGAAATGATTACATCCACTTTATCATTACTCATAAACATTTCTTAATTGCATTTTAACTCGGAATATAATTAAACAGAAAAAAAGTGTATCATTTCATGAAATGTATCAAGAAAAACTTTAAAGTGAAGTATAATTCTTTACAGAAACGTGAAATAGTGAATTGAAATTTCGTAAAGTTTGAGTTGAAAATGCAATTTTATTCAAGCCAAGTTATAATGAATTATAATTGTGTATAATAGGGTTTAATTGATTTGAATATCATGCCGTATCACGTGATATATCATATATCACACACATAGTGCAATACGATTTGAGTTTGCCGTCATTGTGTGAATCAGTAGAGAATGAGAGAATAGTCAGACGCATCAACAAATTCAATGGAAGCTAATCATTGTCATCTAATATGTACATATAATTATCAAAGAAGTTGCATAATCTTTGATTTTTGCAAAAATAACGAAAAATTGTTCATATTTTATTGAATTATTATGTTTTAACTTTGTATCTCAAATTAAATGTTTTTTGAAATATATTTCCATATACTTTAAGAATGTATATAAAAATATATATTTTGGATATATTTTGTACATATATATTTCAAAAATATATATGAAATTTATATATAATATATATGAACTATATAGTTAAAATATAAAATGGAAATATATTTAATATATAATTATGTTAAAAAGACAAAAAAAATGATTATAAATATATATATACATATATATATATATATAACTGAACAAAGTACTTTTAATTATTATATTTAGGTACTTTATATTTATTTACTGATTATGAAATTATTATTTGAAACTCATTTCATAACGATTTCTCGAGAGAAACCAATAATTGTGTAATGTACGCAAAACTCTTATGATTTCTATGAAAATGCATTTTAACAAGCTCAAAGTTTTATTCGTGATTTGAATTAATATCGAGGATTAAATGGCATTACTGCTTATTAATTATTTCTGCTTTATTCGATCAATTGTATTGGCAAAAAAGTCCAAATCAATGGATTTTCATTCACTTTCATAAAAGTTAAAGTAAACAACGAATTCAAAAGTGATTGATATTCCAAACATTTCATGTGAAAAGAAAGGTTTGCCATTTTTAGTTTAAACAAATGTATTTACAATTTGTTAAATATAGAATCCAAATTTTACGCCAAACTGTTACATTTAGATATTTAATGACAAATTGACGGTTGGAAATAAAATAACTTTTACATTTTTGCATGCGAAAAAGTCATTTTGGTTCAATTTAAATATGACGTTAATTATATTTCATACCTTTTTTTATATAATTTCTTTTTGCATTAAAATAGTTTAGTCATCGGGACAATTATTTCTATACATTTAGAATTAAAAATATAAGAATAACTGTGCCAAATCTATGTCGGTGATTGAATTAATTAAATAACACTTTTCATTTTTAATGAATCAAAAAAATAAAAAGTTATAAAATAATTAAAAACATAAATGAATATTTATAATCATTAAACAAACCGAATTTACATATTCGCCCATTTTTTCAATTCCAGTTTTTTGCATTTCAATCCATTTAAAAATATGTCAGTTACAGTTTTTTAATTTGTGGCATTTTGTTTCGTCAAAATTGTCGACTCAACATTCACTTTTTTTTTGTTAAAAATGTTTACAAAATGTTTTGCAATAAAAAAAGGAATTTTATTTACGTACTTTTTTCAACAAAATTAGTTTGCAAAATTATCTGCTAATTCAATTGAAAAGTAGCCCAAATTGATAGACAATGAAATGAAGCAGCTTTTCTTTCAAAATATATTTAAAATCACGTCTAAAACTGAAGGAAAATGCGAGTTGAAGTAAACGAAATATAAATTGTATAACAGCTACCTTTTTTAACTGATGCACAAATTGAATTTTCACACAGTGAAGAGACACAACATCCAGGTAGAGAGATGATGAAAGAATAGGAAAAAAGCGGGGAAAAATAAAATAAAAAAAAAAAAAAAAAAAAAAAAAAAAAAAGAAGAAGAAGAGAGAAAGGGGAGAAAAATGGTAAAACGCATCTACCGTTCTGACCCAATTGAGAATGATTGCGGATTTGCAATTTAAGAAACGTGGCATTTATCTGCATGCAAGATAAAACGACAGTAGACAACATTTTGAAATTTGGGTCAAGATAAATTGTAAAGTCGTTTTGAATAGTTTAAAGTGTGAAAAATAATCAACTACATACTATTATTTCCGTGTATATTCTACGGTAACACAGAATCTATTGTGACAGCGGCCTTTGTTTCAACTAAACGTGGAATTTTTAATGAAAAAACTTACATAATAATCGACCAAGTATTGCCAGGCCTTTCTTTGTTTGTCTTGTTTGTAGAAAAAAAAAATTTTTGTTTGCAATAAAAGTGTAACATTTTCATATACAATTTATCAGCGAATAACAATATTCGGACGAAAAAATACAAAAAGAAGAATGAGAAATAGATAATCGAAAATATAAAAATGCACGTCAAATCATAAGATTTATATATTTTACATAGAATGCTGCAACGAATGCAAACTGGAGGAATTTTGTGCGAAAAATATGCATATATATTTAAAATATTAACATGGATTATGTTTTTATTTCCATGCATATTGTCTAGTATTCGAAATCGAAATATCGAATCTTTATCTCCAGCATTTCAAAAGTCCAAAATTTTCAATCGCAATTTTCCTTCGTCATGGAGAGAGAGAGAGAGAAAAAAAAAAGAACCTTATGAATGATGCAGTGAATTTATTGAAAATTAATGAACAAAAACTGTTTTAAGATATTAATGTTAGTATTTTATTGAAATTTAGCGTCCAAGTATTCCATACATTTTATATTATTTTATCTGCAAATAAGTGACGTCGCATTTTGTGAAATTCAAATATAAAATCCATGTGCGATGCTTTCTACCAAAAAGTATTGATAATGATACGTAGGTGTCATACTTTAAATGTCATCGGATATATGCAGGATAATAAGAAGACGTTGACATTTTAAATATGTACAATAAAAAAAGTATAGATAAAAAGCAGATAAATTGATTATCTAGTCAATTTATTTATTTTTTATAATACAAAATAAATAAGATTTTTTAAAAATTATAATACTATAAAACCTGTAGGGAAAAACTGTTTTTTGGAATTTATCCAGAAATATATGTGAAATATATAAAATATATTTTTGGCAAAAAGTTATATATTTATAAAAATATATTTTTTCTGTAGGGTAATTATTCATATTATTCTGAAAAATATCGTATAAATGAAATTTAAGTAGTATGAAAAATGAAAAATAGATAAAAAATAGATACTTTAAAAATCTAATAAATTTGTATTTTAATATATTACATTTTATTATAATATTATATTATATATTTAATTTGTATTTAAAATATTATGATACAATCGAAAATTAAGTAGTATAAACTTAATAAAATGTAGATAAAAAGTAGATAAATTGAATATGACTATTATACTTATTGCCGCCTTTATATATATTAAATATATAACTGTCATTATTTCTTCTATATATTTTCCAGATTAAATACTTCATTATCATAATTATGATAAAAGATTATTCATCTGAAAAATATTATGATACAAATTTAAGTAGTATAAACTTAATGAAAAATAGTCAAAAAATATATAAATTAAAAATCTAGTAAATGTATATTTTTATAAATATACAAGCAAAATAATATTTTCAAACTGTTTTATTATTATAACAATTACAATCATCATTATCATAATTATGATACAAGATTACTCATCTGAAACATATTATGATACAAACGAAACTTAAGTAGTATAAACTTAATGAAAAATAGACACAAAATATATAAATTAAAAATCTAGTCAATTTATATTTTTACAAATATACAAGCAAAATAATATTTGCAAAATGTTTTATTATTATAACAATTACAATCATCATTATCATAATTATGATACAAGATTACTCATCTGAAACATATTATGATACAAACGAAACTTAAGTAGTATAAACTTAATGAAAAATAGACACAAAATATATAAATTAAAAATTTAGTCAATGTATATTTTTATAAATACCTGGAAAATAATATATTCAAAATTTCTTAATATTATAACAATTACAATCATCATTATCATAATTATGATACAAGATTACTCATCTAGCAAATATTATGATACAAATAAAATAGACAAAAAATGTATATAAATTAAAAATCTAGTCAATTTATATTTGTATAAATACAAGTAAAATAATATTTTCAAAATGTTCTACTCTTATAACAATTACAATCACCATTATCATAATTATGATAAAAGATTATTCATCCGGCAAATATTATGATACAAACGAAACTTAAGTAGTACGTACTTAAATTGGCACTACAAGAAGACATTGTATAAAATTTGTTTGCTTGTATTTCATAAACGAAACGAATGGTTGGAGAACAAAAAAAAAGGAAGCGAAAAAAATTAGATAAAGCCCCAGACGTTAAATGAGTAGTTTCAAGCAGTATTGATTTAACACAATGTGGAAAGTGCAGCTTGATCTTCATTGATTAGCAACGTTAGTCGGTTGCCCATCCTGCAATCAATAAAAGGCAAACGCAATGACTCAGAATCGCAACTCAGAAAATTCGATTTTTTTGTTGCTGTTGTTTCGAAGATAAGCAAGGGGGCTTTTTGTAATTTAACGCTCAATTTAATCATCAAAGCAAACACAATTTTGCCTCAAAGGTTGCATAACTTTGGTAAATATATAATGTAATGTAAATACTTTGTTCAGTTTTACTTTGCGCTATTATTCCATCGCGCTTTTGTTATACTATTGTTGTCTGTTGCTGTTTTGTTATTGCAATGTTATCATCATTCAGTTCTTGTAACTTAAAAGAGATTTGCTGTTTCAAGAAACCGGCATTGTTATTCTTTCATAAACCGCACGATTGATTTTGTTTTCTCTCTCCTTTCTTTTAAATAACTTTACTCCTTCAAGACAATGCATTGGAGTAGGAGTTATTTCGGTATTTGTATACTTCAAGCAGATATTTCGTGCTTCAAAATTGCTTATTTTCAGTCGCAATCTTTAACTTTGACTTTTAAACAAACTTTTCCAACATCAAACTTCGAAAATTCACGCTCTTTGTTTTTTCGCAATTTTACTCTTTTTCGCTATTTTTTTCATTTGACTTTCGCAAATTTGATTTTAACTACGACGAGGAAAATGAGATAATTGGTTTTATTAGATAGATAGTAAAAAAAAGTATCTAGATTATAAAAACAATTTACGTTCTTTTTTTCTTAATTTTCAATTAAAAATATTTTTTTTAATTTGACTTTCGAAAATTTGATTTTACTTATGAGATAATTGGTTTTATTATTTAGATAGTAGAGGTAACTATCTAGATAATAAAAACAATTATTTCATTTTTTAAATCTTATTACATCAAATTTCAATATAAAGTGCACAAGTTTTGAACAATTTTTACCATATTTATAGTGAAAATTACTTTAAAAAATAATTATTTTTTTGCGTGTATATTTTTGATGATAAAAATATATATTTTAAAAGTATACATACAAATAACGAAAAAATATTAATTAATTTTTTTCTTGCTCTCTAAATTTGAATAAGTGAAAAATTCACTTATTTGCTGAGTGAAACATTATTCACTTCAAAAAAGTCAAAATTTGCACTTATTCGTAAGTGAAAAAATTGTTCACTTCCAAAAAAGTTAAAAATTTCACTTATTCATAGGTGAAAGAAAATTCACTTTTCCAAAAAGTTGAAAACAACTTTTTCATAAGTGAAGAAAATTTGACATTTTGAAAAAAGTCAAAAATTGCACTTTTTCATAAGTCAAATGAATTATTGACAAGTTAGGAGTGCATTTCTCAATTAAGTTTCGTATTTTAAGTGATAGACTGGTATGTTGGAGAAGACATTGGACTATCACCTTGGGAACCTGAGTTCGATTCTCGGAGAAATTGAATTTTTTTCACTAAGATTTTCATTATATAATATAAAAATAAAAAAGAGAATAAAAAAGTATATAATAATTATAAAATATAAATTATATAATAAATGAATATTATTTTAATAATAATTAATTTTTCACTCTTTTAATAAGTTAAAATTCACTTTTTCTAAATAAGTTATTTTTCTGACTTTTTCAATAAGTGAATATTCACTTATTGTGGGTGGAAGACTCTGGACTCAATCAAAAAGTGAATATTCACTCTAAATAAATGAAATTTCACTTATTTAAATTTAGAGAGTATATTGCAAAATAAATTTTATTACTTTAGAGAAATACAAATTTCAAATTTTGATGTTGAAAAGATTATACTTAAAAATCATACAATGTGAAAAATGCAATTCTATAACTAAACTTTCTTAATTTAAGAACGTTTTCTTGAGGTGTAGGGAATGAACCCGCGCAAGACTGACATTTGAGATGGATGCTTGCAACATACCAACAAGTTTCGTCTAGATATTCCCCCTACATCGTATATATCACAACCATTTCTGCAATATTTCACACCTTATTTACTTTTCAGCTACACTTCGCACTTGCTACAGCTCAGCCACCCTCACTGAATAAGCTCATTGGCTCGCAGACACGTGCCGGAAACAAACGGGATAAGGAAAGAATAATGAAAACGGAAGTCAAGCGTAAAGTGCATTCGAGCGCCAGTAGACGACAGATTTGATTTTCAAACCCTTTTCCTGAAGTACATTTCTTAAATACCTCTTTGACTTTTATACACCGTTAATATTTATCCAATTTTAGCTGCCACTTTATCACAAACCCACAAGCATTTGCACAGAAAAGACAAACCACATTCTGATTTTCAAACTTGATTAAATTACATATCTTTTTAAAAAACTAAGATTATAAAATAAAAAGTGATGTTTTTGAAACATGAATGTTTCAAAAAATTATAACTTGAAAGTTATAAATCTATACATTGTTTGAATGACAAAAAAAGAACTTTTTTTTGTTAAAAAAGTCCGTTTTTTGCATAATAATTTTGCTATTTAACTTTTTTTTGTGCGATTTATATTTTTCGAAATATACTTTTTGGAGATATTCGCGTTTTTGATTTCGCCTTTTTCAAATAATCGATCTACATAAATAATAATTGAATTCAAAAATTCGATTATTATCTATTGTTATATTATATATATATATATATCATATAATAGTATATATTAATATAATAATAATAATAATAATAATAATAATAATAATAATAATAATAATAATAATAATAATAATAATAAAATAATAAAAAATATATAATAAAAATAAAAAAAATTACGATTAATAATAACTCATACAATACATTATTTTCTTATCACTTTGCAAATCTTATTCTTCGCTATTACAGAAAAATATTTTCGATAGTATATATACAACATTTTTATAGAAATCAGATACTTGAAAATTGAAATGATAAATAAAATTGTCCAGTGTCAAGTTTCACAAAAAATACCGGATATATATATCGCTATAAATTTGTTTAATCTGAATAAATCTTTCTTTCTCAAATATGTATGACTAACCTATTAGATAGTGAGTTAAACTTTTACCGAGCAAACAGTATTAGTAAGCGAAAATACGCATATTTACCTCTCGTTTTCCATCAAACTAAGTAAAAGGTATACGCCTTCAAAGTCTAATTGTTGGTTAAACTGCAGTTTCACTTGTCTTATCGACGAAGTTTATCGAAGCTACACTATTACAAAGCTCATAGGCCGCGGGCACTTTGCGAATTGGTTTTCGCTGTAGCAGAAATTATCATAACGTCTAGTTGGCCATGAACAAAAATCAATGTAACCCCTTTTATCATGTATAATTTTCAGTTCAAAACGCTCTATAAACATTTTTAATAAAAAAAAACTGTATTAAACATTTCTTTATATAACTCAGTAACTGAGATTAGTTGTAGAAACAAAATAGTTTGGTTAAACAAATTTAATTGTAAAATCCAAACCACATGGACGAAAATACATTTTTGAAAATATATCTGAAAATATATTTTTAACGCTAAAATATATATCATATATAAATGATATATAATATATTTCATATATAAATGATATATCATATACAAATAATGTATATATATATATATATATATATATATATATATAT
>JABFPJ010004221.1:0-14288 GCA_022817425.1 Gryon sp. ZL-2020
GAAATCCAATGTTGGCCTAATTAAGCCTCAGTAGGCACACCTACGTTTAGTCAACATTTATGTAAAATATTTGTTCAAAAATGCATCATGGAGAATCGAACCCAAGACCTGAACGTGAAAGTTAAACATCTTACACATTGAGCTACGAAGACTTCTAATGAAATGTTTTGTAAACATCAACTTAAGTCTACTATAGTATATATATGAGACTAATTTGGCTTGCCCATAAAACCCTATACAGGGAATGTGTGGGTAGACGTTTCATACCCTTATAGGGCCTGAATATGGCCCTTGTTAGGCCCTATATTGGCCCTACCTTCCAACCCTGCAACGAATTATCCAACATTGGGCTTACATTGGCCCAGTCCAGGCTTACCCGTAACAAGGCGAACCCGGACTTTACCAATCCAGGGCCCGCTTTTTAACTAGGCAAGCCTTTTTCAATTTCTACTAGGGACTACTTAATACTACATATTATAATTTCACTTTAAGATAAACTTCTTAAGGAACAATTTGTAAGATATTTTAATAATAATTAGAATACGATAAATAACATTCTAATTGGAATATATGAAAAATTAATTGAAAAGAAAATTATTTTCCTTTTATTTAAACAATCAAATTCTAATTACATTATTTTTTCATTGGTAATATATTTCGTAAGAGCCATCGATTTATTCGAAAAATTTTGTATATTTTTATTATAATTATAATTAGTATTATTATTATTTATATATAATCTATACTAGCTGAATCACCTACTATGCCGGGCCAACCCTAAATTAATCCCTATGGCCTCCCTATGAATTTTTTTCTAATATATATATTAGTACAGGGATGTCGTTCCAAATTTTTAATATGCATTTTTTTTTAAATATATAACTTTTTAACGCTTAAAATATATGTTAAATATATTTTTTATATGTAAAATATGTTTCATGTATTTTTGCATATACACTGAGCAGCTTAAACATTAATGTCTGGTGTATTAAAAAAAAATTGTAAAAACCTCACTGTCTGGTGAGGAAACACCTATGACTGACGTTTTGTTAACAACTACAGGTGAGAATCACCTAAATGTCAATAGACCTCAATAATAGTATATTTTTGTACTAGGGTGCTTGCGCCCATGTGGAAAACGACAGTTTTCTACACGCGGGACAGTACGGAAAATGACCACTTTCCGTACTGCACAAGTGCTGAAAACAAAATTTTACCAATACACCCATGTCTGGTGTAAATTAGACCGTTCTTTGGAGTTTTATCGGCTCAGTGTATTTACACATACATTTTTACGTATATTTTTTAAAAATATATTTTTTATATTTTACATATATTTCTGGATATATTAATTCCCTAAGGGTAATAAATATAAAGTATGGAATAAAAATTTCTGTCATTACTTATAGTTTTTATAAAATAAACATCGTGTGCTGAAAGTAAAGTCAACGCAAGCATTCGGCGTAATTAATTGCAACTCTAATTGAGAAAGGATCAGGAATGTTTGCCCCAGCCCTGGTATGGGCTGCGAGCAAATAATGACTGCCAGTTTCTCAACAGTTGTCGCAACCGAAGATTCGTCGCGTGCATCTGTTGGCGAGTAGCTCTGCTTTTTGTACTTACATTGTAGACACTTCTGCTGATTTTTTACAGGGCTCATTCAAACAAATTTACGCAAAAACTAATTTTCTTAGTTTTTGCGTAAACTAACTTAACTTTATCTTTATGTTAAAATAAACTGAAGAAAATCACTTCTTTAAAACTAAAGTGTGAATTGAATTGAATTTTAAGTAAAACAACTTAACGAATGCTTCATGATACGTCAGGCTTGAAGTTAATACAATTAATACATTATTAGAACATATCCATTTGGCAATGCATACAACATATGAATTTAATATTAAGTTTGGTGAACAATATCGAAGACATATTTTAGTTTTAATCGATTTAATTTTGCTCTAGTTACTGAAATAAATGTTATTCAGTTTCATGATATTGGGAAAGATATTATTCATTCAGCGAAACTGTTTTATTGATGCTTAAGATAAATATCTACAGTTAATTTGAAATTTACATTGTTAGAGAGCACTTTACTATATATTTTACAATTTATAGACAGATTTAATTAAAATTATTTACAATTTGGCTTAAAAAAGAAGAAATTAAAATTACATCACACTTAAATCATATTTAACGATTATACAGATGTAAAAATATAAAATATATATTCATATATTGAAGTGGATCAGTCAATTTCATTGAAACAAAGGAAAGCAAAAATATTTCGAGAAATTGTAAATCATGATATGATAAATAAGTACACACAATTTCAGGGGTAGGTTACGGAAAAAATAACGAAGAAAAAATTATATAAAGATGAATCGTTTGACATAATGGGTATAGGCCGCGTGTTATGGACAAGCACTTTAATTAAGATATCAAATCGGACAGATAACAGAATATAACAAAAAACTGTAGAAATACGTAAAAAATATTAAAAAATTGAATGAATCATTGAAAAATTTCACTTACTGAAAAAAACAAGAGCAATATTTAAATTTAAAGAGACTTTCCCTAAACTGTCGTTTTGAGCGCCATACAGGTTAAAACATAATATTAAAAAATGCATTTAAAATAAAAATTTAATATTTAAAGAAAGTAAATATACTTTATAAGTTAAAAAATATATTAATTAATACATTTTGATAATGTTAATAAAAATTAATAAATTATTATGAATCTCTTCTAAAGCCCCCATCGAATACGTCCCGTCGCGAATGATCCACCTTAAAAGCTATTATGTTAAAAAATAAGAATGTAATATTCTAAATCACTATACCAATAAAGTATGTACCAAGACATAAAATATAAAGCATTGCTTAATATTTTTCTATTTTTATCGATAATTCATGAAATTTCTAAAAATTGAGTTTTAAACAAAAGAGAAACGAATGTTGTTTACATGTGCATACATATTGTCTCATTTTAATCCGATACCTGGAATAACTCCGAAAATAAGCTTCTGAAGGAAAACATGTATGGGTTAAATGCAATTGCCCTATCAGTTTGTTTACAATACCTCGATTTCAAGGTCAAATGAAGGTCAACCATTTTTTTTCAAATAGGAACTTCTATTTATTACGAATTTGTGTTCTACGTCGAAAAATACACAGTTTTTATTCAAAAACGCTGTAAAGTATTGCTAGATTTTGAATGAAAATGCGTTTTTTAATTTGTTAATGTAACTTTTATTTGGTATTTTAGCATGTGAATATGTGTGTGTGTGTGTCTACCTCACTTACACAAATTCATACGCACACACATACACACACACGCACATACACAGACAAGCAATAATTTGAAAAAAAAGTTCCGAATAAATGTTGTGTATTTTTCGGCATAGAACACAAATCTGCAATAAAAAATAGGGGTTTCCATTTGAAATAAATGATTGACCTTCACTTTACCTTGAAATCGAAGTATTTTAAACGGACTGATAAGGTCATTGAATTTCCCCCATCAATCTGAACTTTTATTCTATACATTTTTATCCTTAGAAGCTCATTTCGAGAGAGTTATTACAGGAATGAAACACTCTGTATAAAGAGTATATTGTATATATTATTATAATATGAATACTTAGTTATATTATTATTCAAATATTTTGTTTGTCATTTAAATCCTGCATAAGACTGAAGACATCAGAAATATCCTCAGATCTATTAATAAACATCTATACGACTTGTATTGTCTCGTGTATAAAAATTCCCTAGTAAAAATTGAAATCGGGTTAAATTGTGGACCCAACATGGAAACCATACTACCCTAGCAGGCCCTGATGTGTTTTCCAGGTGTGGCGTTGCATATGGATGTAACGTCGGGAATTCATATGGTCCCGACCAGGTAAACTCATAAAAATAACGTCAAATTAGGAAACCATGTTGGGCCCTGATCGGGATCCGATGTGGTTTCCTTATAATGAATGAAAAAAAAATTTAGATATAGGATTTGAACTCGTGTTCTTCAAGTTTGTAAGTATATGACTTCAGGTAATTCTTCAATCAAATTCACTGCTTCTCTCTTCCACTAATGGAATCACCATTAGCTCTGTCTTTTTTGCTCTTATATAGTTGAAGAATCACCTTAACCACAGGACTACTGAAGCTCTTAGAAATGATAACTAAGTATCGCTACTTACCTATAACTTTGATTGTGTATGGTCAAGATGTGGCTATGGCATGGTTACCAGATTAGGGCCCGATAAGACCACCCACCCATGGTCATAGCCCGATTTGAAAGTCAGGATGCCCTACCTGGGCCATGCTTGGCCCTTACAGGGCCGCCATTTAAAAAAAATAAATAATGTCTCACGAAATTCTATTTTGGCCCCAATCAGCCCGCCATTAATCTGGTATTAATCAGACAAACCACATCAGGGCCACATCTGAAACATGGCATGCCAGATTCCATTTCTACTAGGGTTTATTTCATTTCAATTTTGTTGTTGAAATAAAAAATATGTCATAAACAAAATTCATTGCGTGTATAATATTTATTATATTATTCATTTAAGCGCGAAAAAATATCAAGCCTTCACATGCAGTGAAAATTACTATTTGCTGTCCTTCTCGCTCTTCCAAATCTTCAAAATGATGTAAAAATAAACAACTATGGCACTGAATGCAGTCTATCTTGCGCAGCAAATACGCTATCTGCCGAATTCGTGTTGCTCAATAAATTATTATCTACCGACGGCGCTTCATGTGAACATTGTGCTCACGCTTCAAGAATTCGAGAGCAAATATTTTAATCATCGAACCGAGAAGTAATTGCTTCTTGTGAACGCTCGCTGGCAACAAATGAGGAGGCAATTTCTCGTTCGCAATGCATGCAATTACAGTTGTACTTGTAACCATTTTACGTAAATACCGAATTAATTGTTGGGTAATGCGCGAGATAAATATAAAAAACAAAGTTTCTGTTTTCCCACCATGATGGCTCTATTTTCAGTGTGACGTTGGTATATCACTTTCAATCAAAACGTATTCCTGAAAGTTGTATCGCTCAGACGACACAGGTTCAAATTATTGACGAAACGCAATTGGCGTTGAACAGGAACACGAATCCACAGGCAGACTTCCCCTTTGGATACGCATCAGCAAATTCTGTCATTCTGAAAGCGGAAAATGGCCGCACCGATTGTACGTGTTCCAATTTTCCAGACGGCGTTCTGTTCTGCCATCTGGCATCCCGCAAAAGCACGACTTTTCCTATAATTCTTGTCTTCGTTGCGGCAACCAAACCAATTGAATGATTTCCGCGTATTTACGTCGTTGCTTCATTTTTGGACAGTGTGTTTGATCACTCATTCGAAAATAGATTTCAAGATACAAAAAACGAGAATTAAATTGCTTAGAATAATTTGGAATTCGACGTTGATTAAGTGTAGATTAATCTTCTAAAAGTATTCAGCATTAAAATAGAGATAACATAGGCAAAATTAGGAAGTGAGAGCTTATACACTTATTTTATTTAAGGAGCTTATTATTCAGGTTTATTAACAAAGTTTTATCCTTTTTTCATATATATTATTAATTAAGCATGCAAAAGGTCGGTTATAATAATTACATATAATATATTTTTTACGTAACTATTTTTTGATATGTATATATAACTATAATGTATTTACTAAGCTTTTATAGCAGTTTTGGAGATATGTTAATTCGTACGTAATCAAATAGTAAGAACTTCTTAAGTGCTTTTTTCATCAAAACTGTCCATTCAAAATTAATATGAAAAATATAGTTATACATAATGTATTATTATATCAGATTATATGATAATTCTTATACACACAATTATTACATTTTTCGACATTATATTCAATGCTAATCAGTATATAAGTTCAGACGAAGAAAAACTTATACTAGAATAGCTTTCAATGTAGGTATCATATAAAAGTAATGGTTTTATTAACGATTATATCGATATTTTAGTTGTTAATACTTGGAAATGTTATTAAAAACGAATATTAAAAATGAATAATTGAAACTGTGTATACAAGGCTCGAATAATATTTTACTATATTAAATTTTTAATATTCATTAAAAAATGTTATATGTTATAAACTATAAGCATAATTTTGTTCAATTTCTTATATATTAACATTTGTAGTTTATCTTGTTTTAAGTAATTTTTATTTGCGTCAATATATACATATATATATCTATAATTGAGTTATGCACACTTCTGATTAATGAAGCAAAATTGGATGTAATTTTGCAGTAGTAATATCATGAAATAGCCAGCCGCCTATAATATATATACTTTTTCTGAATCGATATATATTATTGTCTTATATCATTGTTTGTAACAATTAATTATACTTGATTTTACAAGTGTATACAATATTGGACAAGTATTTAATCTTAATGTTAATTATAATTTCTTTGTAAAAAAGTAGAAACGTTAGTGTTAAGATTTTTCAACTTTTGTAACTCAATTAATTTTTAGTATACGAAACTAAGCCTTTTATTAAAGTAAACATGAAAAGTCTCTACTTTAGAACTTGATTCATTAATTTCAACTTTTTTATATTCCATGGCGTATGTTTCACCTAAAACAGACACTGACAGCAAAAACCAATAAAAATTACCGTGCTTCTCATAGTAAACATAATTAATATCGTCGAAAAGGAAATCAATATGTTGTTTAATTGATATTTTGTAGTGGTTTACTTGATTATTTTCATTTATTCTACATTATTTTTAAGTAAAGGACGAACACTTTTTAGCGTGCTGTTGTTTACAGTCTGTATTTAGGTATTATATGTAGTTATGTTTAGAACAATTTAGTGTCTTGTTGATAATAAATGCGTGCC
Source organism: Gryon sp. ZL-2020 (assembly GCA_022817425.1). Taxonomy (NCBI): domain Eukaryota; kingdom Metazoa; phylum Arthropoda; class Insecta; order Hymenoptera; family Scelionidae; genus Gryon; species Gryon sp. ZL-2020. Next base: position 6,881 of record JABFPJ010004221.1, read on the forward strand.
TTCCATTATATTGTATGTTTTACTGCCTTCAAATATTACCATGGTAGCACGGTAAATGTTTAGTGCAATAATTGCTATCTATTTATGATTGATTATTTGTATGAGTGAGTTTCCCGATACGACTTTTTTCATAAACAATGAAAATGTACAGTGGATAAAACAGCGGTCTAACACTTTGGAGACACAGGATCGATTCCCGGAGAAAGAGTTTTTTTAATTAATAAGTTTACATTTAAAATAAATATATGTTATAAATAAATTTTACTCTACTGGTACATTGAATTTGTTGTTTTTATCAGTTATTCTTATTATATTGTGAGGATAAATTATACCCTACTGAGAAGGTAAAATTTGTTTTGTTTTGGAACCGATTTTACATTTAAAAGTTTCTTGAAATAAACCGGAAGAAACGTAATTTTTAACGTTTACTAATTATTACTGATGTTTACTAAGCAACACGGTTAATTTTATGATATTTTCACAATATTTTTTAATTTTTTTTTGATAATTTGATTTATATCAGTGTATTAAAAGTTTTTTGTTCTGCTTCCCTATTTTGACATTTCTGAGCAAAAAAAAAAAAAAAAAAAATGAAAAATTTAAATCTTTTTCTTTTTAAAACAAATGAAAAGTTTTTTTTCAATATTTAAAATTACATCTTATTTTATATCCAATTTTATTTCCAATAAATGCTTTTGGTATTAAATAATTGTCAATTTAAAAAATAACAAATAGCTACTAACCGTCGTTACATTAAAACATAATCTTTATTATAAAATTATTGATATAGTTAATAATATGCATAGTTAAGTTAATAAGATTATTGGGTTATTTTTGGGGCATATCTCAAACATAACTCAAATGCAAATTCATTAACTGAACGATTGTAAATTAATGTTTTGAAAATCAGCTTATTAATTGGAATTATAGCTTAAAGATTAATATGAAAATGATATTGTGGTCGTATTACTTTGGACTAATTGATTATTAGAAAAATTGATTGATTGATTTGTGTGAAATCTAATAAAATGTTAAGGGCTTAAATTTATCCACAAATTTTAACGAGATTTTGTTTTACAAAATTGAAATGTTGGTTTACAGGCGAGAGTGCATCATCATTCAGTATACCGTGTCTATATAATTCAGTTTGGAAAATCGATTTCTGACGATTTTCACGAAGGAATTCTTTATCGTATTATTTTTCTTAACTGCTAAAATATAATTTTTCAAATCTGTTTTATACAATTATATTATCATTCTTTGATAATCTTGTGCATGTCGTCAAAATTTTACATAACTTTTATGTTAAGCAAGTTAATTTCGTTGTGCCGTAATACTGCTCGAGTCACGTAATTCAAGACACGTGATGCCTCAAAATCGTGTTTATTTGCTCACACAAACACTGATAATCAAGTTATTTTGCATCTTGTAAGTTTTATTATTCGAAAAGTTAGTGAAAAAAATATAATCCAACTAATTAGGTTTTATTCATTACCAATGATATGATTTTAGATATAGAACAAAACAACAAATACAGAAACATTTAGTTCCATATATCGAAAGAGGAAGAATTTATCTTCAATTAAAAAAGTAGAGTAATTTTGATTGATTTTCCAGAAAGTTACATCCTTTTGAAAATTGAAAATTTTTAGCTTTAAGAAAATGTTGCGTTGTTTTTAACCAATTTATAATGTTGCGAATATATTAATGTATAATCTATGCGAATTTAACGGTTTCAGGCACTAAGCCAACACGTAAATTAAGTAATCTAAAAAACACATTAAGATAAAATATTTCATTGCATTATTTTTTTATCAATATAAAAAGTACTATTACTAGACCATTAAAAAATTACATAATAAGAAAAAATGAAGGAAAAAAATTTGTATAGACGAAAAATAAGAAAAAGCTTCAGACCACGTATGAATCAAGTTAGGAGATGCTGCGAAGCGTACTATATTGCCGCTATACCATCAAGTACTAGTTAGTTCACCAGCACTTTATTTCCCAGACAATTACGTGATTACTTGTGAACTAATTTTTCGTACGCAGTATACACAGCGTCAACGAAGTGAAGTAAGTTTGTTACACGCTTCAACGAATTACAAGGACTGCAAAGTTGCGCGTCTTGTAAGATTTGCTCCGTTTCTTCGTAGATGTTGGTACGGTACGAGAGTAGTATTTACGAAGTCGATAACGACGCCAGCTATATCTGGGCAGATCGTGTACCAAAAGTGATAACAACGACAGATAGAACTTGCGAGTGTAATCGCGCAGATAACTTACACAGTCGCACATGGCAGCATGAATGAAGTGCTTTTCATAATACTCGCCGGAAAGCTCATACGTGTGTTCCTTCCGCGAGTGTTACGTAACTTGCAGCCACCACTTTACATATGTATGCCGACTGCGCGACTTCGCATACGTATCTTTTGGCGTATCTCGCAAAGTCGTCGACGTTTCTGTTGCGACTTCTGTGTTGTTATCATCGAAATAGAGCGTTGTCGGTGGCGGCGTTATTAAATTAAATAAACCGCAAAAAAGTTTCTGCCGAGTTCGTCGTTGCTTCAGAGATGTCTACATTTTGGCATATCGTTACGCCCCGAAGTGCACAATAATTTTGTTACGAATTTTTCGGTTATATAAGAGATGAGATCTGTATCTTTCAACAGTAATGCAATAATGTTACCTATATGCTAATCTAAAAGAAGTCTAACAAACTTTTGCTCTATTAAATGAACCCTTGTGTAAGGAAGCTACATTTTATTACCCTGATAAGAGACCTCCGCGAATCATATCAATGTTTTTGTACCTTCCCTAGTAGAAATGGAATCGAGCATGCCATGTTTCAGATGTGGCCCTGATGTGGTTTGCCTGATTAATACCAGATTAATGGTAGGCTGATTGGGGCCCGATTGGGGTCAAAATAGCATTTCGTGAGACATTATTTATTTTTTTAATGGCAGCCCTGTAAGGGCCAAGGATGGCCCAGGTAGGGCATCTTGACTTTCAAATCGGGCTATGACCATGGATGGAACGCCGGGTGTTTATATGGCCCCAGTCGGGAATTCCGTATAATGGGATTCCCGACCTGGGCCTGATCTGGACCAAAACTGGTTACCACGTCATGGTTAACATATGGGTGGTTTTATCGGGCCCTAATCTGGTAATCATGCCATAGCCACATCTTGACCATACACAATCACAGTTATAGGTAAGTAGCGATACTTAGTTATCATTTCTAAGAGCTTCGGTAGTCCTGTGGTTAAGTCATATATTTACAAACTTGAAGAACACGCGTTCAAATCCTATATCTAAAAATTTTTTTCATTCATTATAAGGAAACCACATCGGATCCCGATCAGGGCCCAACATGGTTTCCTAATTTGACGTCATTTTTATGAGTTTACCTGGTCGGGACCATATGAATGCCCGGCGTTGCATCCATATGCAACGCCACACCTGGAAAACACATCAGGGCCTCCTAGGGTAGTATGGTTTCCATGTTGGGCCCACAATTTAACCCGATTTCAATTTCTACTAGGGTTATTAATACGCGAAAGTGTATCCTATCAAAAACTCACACGAAAAAAGTGCAAATTACTTTCAAATTGATTAATTAAAGGAGTAGTATTATTATTGATCGTATTGGCATTTTACATTCATGGCCTGCTGATTTGAACTTATGGAGATTTCCATTTTATTTGTCTGTGTAACATCTTTAATGTAATAACGTAACAATTCAGATTCTGCTTTAACAAAGAAGCTATAACAGCTGATTATTTTTACGAATGCGCAACTAAATTATTAAATAAATTGCTTTTCATTATAATCATATTTCCGTAAATTTGTTTGTGAATTAATATTTTTGCAACGAACTTGACATCGAACACCTGAAATAAATCAAGTAATAGTAGTAAATTTAATATTATAGCACATCCGTAGAACGATTAAAATTGTATTAAATTATTCACATCGAATTAGTATTTTCTATAATAAAAACAAAATTAATCGTACTGAATATTATCAATGAAATGCATTCAGATAGATTTTTTATACTTGATATAATAACAAGTTAAAATATACATAAGCAAAAACGAAATTTCTCGAAACGTGTAAAAGAATGACTGATTCTCAGTAAATAAATGCGATAAAAGTGATTGGTGGACAAATTACTCAAATTCAGTCATTTTAATTTTGACAACCAACTTTGACATTATAATTTCAATAATAAAAATAAGTAGTTTCATTTTTGTTTCTAGCACTACTTAAAACAGTAAAAAAATAATTGCCAAATTAAATATATTTACATTATTCTATACAAATATTTTCTGACACAAAAAATCACTTCTAAAGCTGTAATATATCTCAATAACATAAAAAAAACCCGACAAGTTTCCTTCATTTCTGATAGCAAAAAAAATATATTAAAAAACACCGATTTATAATCCTTACATGGTGATGTCCCCCCTTAAACTAAAATATATATTAACTTTTGATTGAATAATTTCATTTATCTAATGAAAAAGAGGGCCAGTTTCTTCCATTAAGACCATAATTTTGTTTCTAACATATGATAGAGTATATGCGGTACATTTTTTCGATAGCTGGCAATCTAAGCATCAACCTTAGATGAATCATTTAAAGATAATTATCATTAAAAAAAATTTTTTTTTTCAATTTTTAATATACAGACATTAAAAATGTTAATCAGCATACTTTGCATTATGTATAGTTTTTTATTTGATGTATCATGTAAGATAAATGTATTCTAAAATTAAAATTATTATTGTTTTATTAGAAAAATAGATAACTTTAGAACAAATATTGATTATTAATAGTGATAAACAACAAAAATGAAATTACTTATTTTTAGTATTACTGATTTTCAGAATTGAAATTACTAAATTTCTGTGACTTATCTCTGCCAATCCCTTATTGCACTTATTTACGGACAATCACACATTTTTTTCAGTAATTATTTTTAGAAATTCCTTTTTTGTGCGTAGGTGGAAATATTTTATATAAAAAGGATAAATAGTGGAGTAATAAGTGACTGTAATATACTGATTCCAACATAAAGTGTTGAAAGTACTTTTTTATATTCATTTTCACTTACGAAAAATTGCATTCCTTTACGGTTTACAATTGTGCATTGTTGCATTGCAGATATTAAACTATCTGTTTATCTCAACTTTGTTATTGACAATTCTGTAGAAATTAAATATGTAAAACGAGAAATAAAGAACATTTGACGCAAAAATTTAATAGAAAAAAGTAATTCATATTATGCGAAAACGCATTTATGTTATTCATCAATACAAACTATTATGATGTCACCAATATTATTATGATAACCGCACGCAAAATATAGTTTTATTAAATATTATAGATAATACATAAAAATGTACTGAACTAGGTTAAATATAAATATATATAAATCTCAAATATAATCATTTTAGTGTACAGTTCAGTAAAGTTTTATGTTTTTGGCATTTATCCTTCTGCTACTGTATAATTCAGTAATTTTCGCTAAAATAAGATAAATTAATTAATTAAATAATGTCTTGCGTGTGTATATATGCTGTGTTTGTAGAATGTAGTTCTGATGAGGAAATAAAAAATATTTCGAAACCTTAAATTGGATAACATTGAATTGGGATATGATTAATCAAATAGAAATTTAAATAGAGGAATAACATTGAATTATTTATCCTCTTTATAATTCACAGCACTTTATTCTATCACGTATTTATTCTATTCAACACTTATTTTTTGTGTAAATAAGATCGTTAATTTTGTTAAGGAAATTACGTTTTCATTAAATTAAAGTTCATTTATTTCGAGAATATAGACATTACTGACACACAAATACTTAAATATAAATGTTTTTCATAAAATACAGTATTTAGAGCACAAGTTTAATTGACTTTACGGTTTTAACATTAAATACAAAATTATTAATGAATTTTAAACTGAGTCTTTGTACGACGCGAATAGTTCTGATTAAATTTTGTTTACTCTTTGAACGTCAATATTAATTTACGTCAACAAATTTTTTATTTTAAATTAATAGTACGATCAATTGTGCATTTACATCGACGTTAGTTGTGAAACGGAATTAATAACTTAGTATATTGGCAATGTAATTGCCATAATATGTGTGGTCTGGAAGATAAAAGTGGCATAATTGACATTTTATTGCATTGAAGCACTGATAAACTTCGTAATTTTTGTTTACAATCTACATTAGGCCAAAAATCACAGAAAAATTTACTGTTAATAAGAGGGCGACAAAGATGCCCGACAAATTTTCCTCTTAAAAGCAAAAAAATCTTAAATTGTTATAAAAATCTATTTCAGCCCCGGGCGAAAATTTTACAATAAAAATTAAAATTTCTTCATTGAGAAGATTCTCCCAAAAACAAAGAACCGCCTGATTATTTTTATTTTCTTTTATTCATCACTAAAAAATTTTTATTGAAAAAAACACTAACAATGACTTAATTTCGGGACAATGGACTTGAGTATTCACCTTAATTATAATAAATAAAGTATATGATTCTGTTAATTTTAATGCAATATCAAGTGTAAGAATATTGATATAAATGCATAATCAGTGTGGATAGTTATTTCATTTTTTAGATGAAATTATTTTTGTGAAAAAAATCTCTTTTTAAATACGATATATCACAATTGTTTACATAAAATGACCAATTCACGTAGCAAACAAAAAATCGCCCTGCGAATCTTTTCGTGGACATATACGCTTTAATAATCACAGGAATATTGTCGATCTAGTGTGATGTGGAGTTAAACAAGCGGTGTGCTATTTCTGATCGTGCGACAATGAAATTGTGCCTAAGCCAATGCACCAACGCTTCGGGGTGCGCTGAACTCGTTTTGATCCACCAATTGGCGTGAGTGAGATTCAGAGTTCAGGCAAATCGTGAATCGAGAGGAGTTCGATTACAGTTTTCCAAAATTGTCATCCAATATCCGCCCGTATCCGCAACATACAACTATTCATACACACACACACACACACATGTGTATATGTATATGTACATACGCACATATATACATATATATATATATATGTATATATATTCATGCAGACAATGCAACAGCGGTGACTGCTAGATGCTGCGCCGTGCCGTTGATTTCCATCTGGGGCTTGCATTTGAGTTGGAAATACGCTTTCGCCCCGGCGATCCTTCCACTCAGAATCAATGTTCTCTGACTGCATTCGTCGCGGTCTCACTAACAACATCGATCGGCACAACCGTTTGCCCGTAAATCGCCATTCTTTGTGCCTCTCTTTGACTCCCCTTTTTCCTCAATTTTTTAACTGTCGCAGTTCGGTTTTTCTTTTTTTTTTTTTTTTTTTCTTTTTCGTCTTTTTTTT
>JABFPJ010004222.1:0-14288 GCA_022817425.1 Gryon sp. ZL-2020
CATGTCGAGAGAAAGAAAACTAAGAGTTAAAAGCACTATTTATGTTAAAAGTTTAGAAAATTGGAAAAATATCACTGACTTTGACACGCGTGTTTTGCTGAGATTAAGTACGTATCTGAAATTTCTCATTGAGGAAAATTTGGTTTTGACATTTTTGATTTGTCATCGTCGGCTTATACGTCTTTGCCGCGTGATTGTCGTACTTTTAAGTTGGCTGTGTGCTTTCACGAATCATCGCGGCTTAACTGAAATTAGGTCGACGGGCAAATAATGTACATTGATTTTCATATTCTTAAATGTAGATTATCATAATATGCTTACATTGTGTCGTGATCTGTTCTCGAGTACCTAAACGATTGGTTTAGTAATCTCGATTAAGTGCGCTTTTTGTTATTAAAACTTTGAGTTACGTATTAATTCAGTTGTGCACTTTAATTATCGATTTTCTTTCTTCGCCGATTACACTTTAATTATTATTTTTTTTTTTTTCATTCAACGCTGGTACGATTTTTGAGATGATACTACAATATAATGGCTTTGAAAGATGAAGTCGATCCAAACAAAGCAATGTATAAATAAATCTATATAAGTTTTCAACTCATAGAATTCTGATTGTAGATTTTGATTGTAGTTATTCGATTAGGATTTTGATTTTGTTCTTGCTTGCTTTCAACGCATTTTGATTCGAGTTTGATTAGAGAATCTGAATTATGATTAAAATCTACTGTAAATATATTTTATTCTCTTTATGTAAATATAACTACACGTACGGTCCAAACGCAAAATAGGTTTGGATAAATTGTCTGAGGAAACATCGTGAATTCTTAAAACCGTATTTTGCTTGGATTATCAATTCTTAAACTATAGACATTTAATAGACAAACGATAATCTCGATTTTTGCTCGCTTGACCAAAAACTCATCGTAACGCATTGTTATTTGGGATAATTAACCAAAAAAGTGTATCGCAATGTTTTGTTTGTTTTATTATGAAAATATGAATCTGCAAAAATATGCTTTCGTTGAATATTCTACGTTAGGCCATTTTAAAAGTATCCAATTTCGCAAGACCTACCCACACATTACTGTGAATTCAATCATAAATGATCAAACGAGCAAAATGCAAGTTTATCATTAACAGCAGCCATCTTAGGTTTTCAAATGTTAATCTTCGAAAGCATTACGCAAAAAGTGTACGCACGAAAAAGTTTCTTTTATATATACAACATGAAAATCGGTTTACATCTAAATGTAATAAGATGCTACATTAATGACAATCACATGCCTGTTTGCGAATTCAAAATGAAATCAAAATGCCTATTTTATGAAAATTTCATCGCGATTGACTGGTTAATGACAGTTATGTTTACATAGATATATTTAGTTATTTAATTTCAAAATGATTTCGAATGACAATACATTATAGATCGGAAAATCGAAGACAATGAAACTTCTAGGCGTTTGGTATACTTTGTCACATTTGGATTAAAATTGATGTGTAGATATTTACGTGTACATTGATTGATATTACTGTTTATGAACTCGTGGGAGTAGTTTACAAACAGACAGAAAATACATCTTACAAATGATTACTTTCACACCTGCATGCAAAAACATGTATGTCAATCGGTTCGTTCATGACGAGGATTGTCCTGTCGGAGTTTTTTTTTTTTTGAGAGAGATTTGGGCCACGCAAAATAATATCTCGCAATATCTCCATGTTTTGAATTTGAGCTTACAAGGTAAACAATTGTTGATGTCATAATTATGTCCTGCGATTTTTGCTGGAATATTTCTTGTGCGCCACCTATTTGATATTGTAGGTTAGATTAATGTTAGGATAGATAGGATATTTCACACTTTCAATTGAATTGTGACAATAACTTGTTATAATCTGTAAATTTCACAGGAATAACTGTAGCTGTCATAGGATTTTATTTTGCGTGGGACATCAACCAAATCGAAGATCTCTAATTAATTGGGGGAAAGGGGGGGGGGCAAAAAAACACCCGACGAAGTCAAGTTCACGTAAAATTCATGTACGATTTTGGTTAGAAGCTCTTGAGTTTTATGTTTGTGCCGGCTTTTCGGTATTGAGTTGCATTTTGTTTCATGAACGTTCCCACTTCAGTGCGTTTCAGACGTGAAGATGTAAATCATAACGGTATATCTCTCTTCTGGGCAGTGCTGAAATTCTCTTAATGCAATTCTTCACCATCTTTCTTTTTGCACTTGGCCTTTTTGTTAGTTTTATATTTTTTGATCTTTTTGTTTGTTTTTTTTTAATTCTCTTGTAATTTGTTTGTTTCTGTTTTTTGTACAAATATCATTTGGCACGTCAGTTATTGGATCGGATCGTTGAGTATTGATTTGAAAAAACATTTCAGTGACAAACAATGCTGAACGACGATTGACGCGTAATATAGAAAATGTTTTGAACTCGATATGCACGAAACGAAACGTAAAATTCGGTTTTGACAAAAATACTTCTTTGGTCGTAATTTTTGCTTCTTTTTTTTCATAATTCATGAGTACCTTTCAATTTTGAACGGAACACTGTCAAAATGTAGATATCACGTCTGTAAGGCATTGTCAAGTTTCTAATGATTTGTATACACTGCGAATTCCTAATACATATTCTAAATTGCGCAATATAATGGTTCGATTGAGCGTTTTCTTTTTTTTTATTTTATTGTTTATTCCGCTCAAGTGGACCGTCTCACTAAAACTTTTTTCTCGTAAATCCTTTTCTTTTATTCTTTTTAAGCAACTCGTCTCTCATCTCTTCGTCGGATCCTCTTAAGTTTTTTTTTCTTTTTTATTTTGTCTTTAACTCTCTTCTCCCTCGTCTCGCCATCCTCGCGTTCTCTTTCCTCTTTTCTTATGTACATTATATTTAATACATTAAGAGTCAACGCTTAGTTATTAGAACACAAGGCACTTGGCTTACACATAATATTTCTATTTTTTGTGATTTTTTTTTTACCCAAGCATTGCTCGAAATTTAATTTGACTGACAAGACGCTCTGCAACTGCCAAAATTTTGCGTTAAAATCGAACGGTTGCGTTGCATTTGAAAAGCAACAATTGGAAAATTAAAGAAACGATTGCGCGAAATCTTGGACAGTTCGCAATTCATCTTGCGTGTAATTTTTCTTCTGTTATCCTTATGGATTCGTCGAAAAGACTAGGTATTAGGAGCATAGATACATGCCGTTGTGCGCGTAGTTTACAAACAAGACAATGGTAATGATTATACACTGAGAATGGATTTGATGAAAATATATTTGCATTTTTGTTTGCGTGTCAACTTTGAAAAAGGAACCTTAATGTTATCATAAATATAGAAGATCTAGTGCTAAATATGATACAGATCTAAACATGTGGATTATATCTAATACATGAGATGGAATTCAGAAAGTAAAATGTTATGTTATAATCATTAAAGGATTAAAATTATATTAAAAAACTAGCTTTTTACTTCATGTGAAATAGAGTTTGTCTATAATTTTATTTAGAAATATTTTTTTTTAAATACCAGATCTGCTTTCATATATAATATTAGATCAATTTGATTAAAATATACATTTAATGTCTGATCTCACTTAGACTTACAATTTTAATTTTGCATGAAATGATATACTGAATTTAGTTAATAATAAAATAAATATTGAGTATTTTTTGAATGAAAAAATCCAAGTTAATGAAGTATGATAAACATTCCTATGTCTTATGATTTGTTGAATGAATATGATTTACATTTAATATTATTTCTGATTTTTGTCCCTCAGTAACTCGTATATATACAAAGTGAATCTGATGTTAACAATTCATTCAATAAAGTATAAATAAAAACAGTCTTATGATTAGTATAAAATTGTCGAAAATACATATATGAAACTTATTCACAATTGGCTTGGGTTATTTTATAATACTGAACAATTTGGCACATTGGTTAACACTGTCAGACTTACTTATCCAAATTTCTATGAATAATGAAGTTGATATCAATTTTGAAAGTCAAATAATCATATTCAGATACACTTGGTATGTATACAACTGACTTAAAAGCTATCGCATAAATGCTAAAATATTTGATACAAATTTGTAAGCTGTGAAATAGAGTCATCCTGTATTACGTTCTTATGCATTACTTTCCAAAAGATGAAGATGAACTTCTTAATCAATATCCATCGAAACAAAATATTCCCTTCCGTAACTTGTGATAATACACTTACTTTGTATAAATCTATGTATAATCAAAATACATTAATTCGAACAAAAATGTATAAACACATTTTCAAATAAAACATTGACATTAAAAGATGATTATATTACTTTGTTAATATTAGACTGTTTCTAATATATTAATATTGAACTTCAGTTGACTTACAAATCATTGATTGATTTTTTGATTCATCAGTAAAAAAATTCAAGTAATAAGGACAGATTTTGATTTACAACCGAACGTTATAAGTGCGATGAAACACAACGGATTCGTAGTTACATTTATCAATGATTACACAAATCTAGTTTCTTTCAAGTATACGAAATATGCATATATATACATGATACGATATATACACGTACTTATAAATATAATATGCATAATAATGATCTCTTAGATTTAATACTGATGTGTATACAATTATTCTTCTATCTCCGGCCGGACACTCGATGCTTTTTATTTTGCATTCGATGAATTGAATGACCTGAATTGAACACTTTCGAATGCTGCAATAGGGGGGGATAATCGGTCTGAAAAATCCGAGCCAGATAAGTGGATCGAAGTTTTCGTCGTTTTTCGGTGTCTTACGAAGGATTTAAGTACTTCCAAGGGGGAGAGGGGGGTGGCGAATCGTAACTTTAGTTTCGGTTGTTCTTCGTCTTCATTAATTGTAATTCATTTTTGTTTCTCATTCGCCTATCACTTGCTGCGAATTTGATCTTGACTTTGGTGCTGTAAATCATTACAGTGTCACGTTGCATTCGAACACTGACTGAATCTGCATTACAATTTGTCATACGCAATACAGTTTATCATAAAGTCTGATTCATTTTACATACCCATCAATTTACCCATTGAATGATTACTTTAACTATCGTTTATGATTCATTGTCTTACGTAAATCTTGTTGCTTTTCTTGACACAAAATACGTGCACCCAAAAAAAAATTGTCTCTTGTGTGTTATTCTTTTTCAATGGTTTGAACAATTTTTCAGTAAATCACACGAACAGCGAGAATTTAAGAGTTAAAATCACATGCAAATTGAAACTAGTTGATAAGAGAACTGTAATCATAATGAGCTCATGCAGGGATAGAAGCTAAAGACTAGTCTCTTTCTGAGTATAGATTGCAGAACTTGGATGCATTTAAAACGACGTTCCGATTGATGGTTAGTAAAGAATGATCATCTGTAATGCGTAATTAAATTCATACAAGATAAAATCATCAGCCAGCTGTATAGTCCAACGATAGCTCGTTTTGATATTGTCCATATTGCTTATATGGTATCCAAATGTTGAGCGATCGCGAGATTAAATGCTCGAACGATTTTGACTTAACGCGTGATTAATATTGAGCAATGCAATTGTAAATTGTATAATTAGGTCGATAGAATCATGTGCGAACAGTGCTTTTCACTGTTTTCCTTCTTTTCATTTATTATAGTCATAACTACTAATTGAGCAGAGAAGTATACAAAACCAATGATGATGCTTTGCTATCACTACGAGGGAAGTTTTGATTCTTTGATTTTAACAGGTTAAATCACATTAATTTAAATGACTTGCTTAGGAACAAACTAGTGGAAGAAAGTGATGTGAGTCAGCCATTCTGACAAAATATAGTTCTACTTAGAAAAGTCGCTATTTGAAGAGAGAAAATGAAGATTTTACAAAATGTTATTAGCTTTATATTCATTCTTATTAGATTCATAATTAATGAGCGAATGTTTCTGTAGTTTAACTTAATTTGTATTGTTAAAATGAGTGAATATTTTGATAATATGCTATTTTCATTTCAATCTTGAATACTTTTCTAAGCACGTACTAAGAGAATTGCACCATTTTGATTGCACTATATGTAATTGGTAATAAAAATGTATATAAAATATATCTACATTTTTCAAAAGAAACTTTTGAATAAATTGTTGGAAGAATTATTTTATTATTGAAATGTGTCATGGTCATCAACAGTATTTGGATCAACTCGAAAGACAGTTAATAAATGTTAAATCAGTATAAGAGCGCATTCGTTCAACAGCAATGTCTAAACGGAAGATATATATTTGAGACCAATCGATATATTGCAAAATGTTTTTTGTTTGAATTAACACTTTGATGTGTAAATGAGTTTGGTATTGCATTACAGCTGGCCAAGATTTCTGTTTCATATACACATACATGTATACACATACACTTGTTGTATGCATACACAAATATATATAATTAATAAACTTATTTATATATATTATATATTATATGTAATATGTATATAAAAGTCGCATTGCAACAATTAATGCATTATATCAAATAGAAGAATAGAAAGAACCATGCGGATGTATACAAAGATGTACAATAATATGGATGAATAGAGGTATGAGGACAATAGATTACAATACAAATTATTCGTCATAATTTTTTTTTTTCATTCGTTGAGAGTAATTTAGCACAAATGTTGTCGATTGTTTAGTAAACGTTTCTTTTGTAATACAGTATTTTGAGCACATTCCTCAGGTGTATAACCACGCTACACTTTCTTTATAGAGTTGTACCAATACTTTGTTTAATCAATCATACATCACTTTTGAAGAGTCAAATATAATGTGATGTTTAAGAAACATCGTAATAACATCAGAACAAAATACAATTTAACATGTGAATAATGTAACAGAGGCAAAGGTTTACAAAAATAGAATGAAAATAACACAATTTTCATTAACTTTTCTTTTTAGTATAGGTACAACTCACTAGTTGATGGCACGGGTCTGCCTATATACAAATACATACCATATACCACAAACCATTAAAATACATACTTTAAAAATTTTGTGACTCGAAGATTTTCCTGTCAAATAAAACACGTTCTTTTATAATTATCATTTCGTTCAATCAAACTTTCATTTTTTGAATTAATTACATTTGCATTTGCTTAACATATGACGTTCTTTTTTAGAATACATCTCAAATTTATAATAGGATAATAGATGCTTACAAAGGAACAATTGTTTTTCTTGACAAGAATAATCTTACATATACAGCGTAATCTATACAACTGTGATGGTGTATTTCCGTGTTTTATAATGTATTTATAAAAAGATTTGCATGAAATTTGGAACGAACTCGCAAATGAAGTGATGCTCGAATTACATTCCAATACCGCCGCGGATCGTTAAAATTTGAATAAAAAATTTCTTCTTTTCTTTTACCCTTTCTTTCTTTTTTTTTATACATTTTTTTACATATGTCATAATTTTTCTATAATTTCATTATAAAATCACTGAAAATGCATGAAGACTATCACGAGAAAGACTCCGTGTATATACATATACATTTATATCTCATGTCACGTGGAGGGATTCGTTTGTACATGCATAACTTCGATACGATTTCATTGTTTCGTTGACATTCCTTCTCCACTTTCAATGGCCCAAAGTCCTCAGCGCTTTCAATTCAGCGAGCCAAAGAAGAACACAATATTTGTTAAATATCATTTTTTTTAAATATCATTTTTTCTTTGTCAAATATACATATTGTTGCATGCGGTCGAAATCACTGACCCTCTAAAAATGTTACAGAAACAGTACTCGATCGCAAATCAATTGCCTAAACGACTCAAAAATATAAACTATCACTATATTAAACATAGGTATGCGAGTACAATGTTTTTACCATGTCCCGTGTCATCGATTAGCATTTATTTTATTTTTTTTCCATCCTTTTTTTCTCTCTTTTAATTTTAAACCTAACTATATAATAGTAGATAGTATTAATAGTAATAATTATAGTATTTGTAGAAACTGAGTTTCCGTAACGAATGTATTGTCATAAATGATATGTATTCTAATATCGTTTTTGTTCCTACAAACCGAACCTACGGTCGGTTCACTAACAATTTTGCTTTAGTCTAAAATTAAGATTTAAGATTATAAATAATTAGATTATCGAGCCGGGAAAATCTACGACTAATCGAGTTTTTCATTAGACTAATTTTGTGCTAGATTTTCTTTTTATTTAGCGCTGAAGACTTTTCTGGCTGGTTCTCGTTATTTATGATTCCATAAATGTGATCAATGATCATAAAGAAAAGTAATTAAGAAATACGCAATTAATGACAAATGTCAATGTTAATTTCTATGTAACTCTCTCGAAAACGAACAAAACTGATCTTTGAATCATTCCGAATGTTGTTACATGTATTTTCCTAAAAGTGCATTTTATTCTACAAGCACGATTTCGTGTACCCTACAATGTCGAAAAATGTAAAAGAAATTCAAACAACCAGAGGCATTCTGATAAATATCCCATAAAATTTGTTCTTCTTTCTCATTATATCCTTCTTATTTTCATCGCCAAACCGTAAAGATAAAGGATTTTTTTTTAATTTTTGTATGGCCGGACCATTACATTGTTAGATTGCTTTCCTCTTTTTAGTCAATCAATGTATTACAATAAACGAAAATGTATCTAAAAACGACGATATCCAACTTATTCTGGGATTCGAGTCACTTCGTCTTGCTTACTTATTCATGTCCTAAATACTGCCAAGATATTAATATAAAATCTATAAAACATTTATAGAAGATTAAATTTATGTGTAAGATGTTTTATAGATGTTATAAGATATCTCTTGTAACAAGATTGAAGCTATTTACTTCTGAACTTGACTTTAATCAACAAACTTAGGTATCTGTTAAATATATTAGTTTACAAAAGAAATTCGAAGCAACTGTATGGATGTGAGTACGAAAATCTTATTAAACTAGGTAAACTGACTAGTATCACAAGATATCAATTCAAATATAGTAACAATCTCAAAAAAAAAGAAAAAAAAAAACGAATAAATAAAAGAAAAAAAAGACAAGAACATATAATATTAAATAAGTAAATAAATAAGAGAATGACTGAAAACGAATGATAGCGCGAGTAATGTGTGTGCGCTCGAATCTAGAATAACATGTATAAGTTAATGTAGTTAAATAATCGAAAATTGATAAAAACGGGAAAGCGTCAACAATTCTTAACAATATACCCAAAGTACAATATTTTGGCATCTATAACTGACAAATCTCGTGAACAACCATTTAGAGTTTCTTTCAACGAAACTTTTTTTTTATATTGAATCATATATGTTTGGGCGTGTGTCTCTGTGTATGTGTGTGTGTGTGTGTGTGTAAATGTGTGTAATGACAATATGTGTTTCATGTATATAAATAATAAATATATAATACACATTAATTTAAAATTGAGCTAGCTTGACGAACGCGAGAAAGATACTTATTATCGCGTTGCAAGTGAGATAGGCCTTCTCTTTATCTCAACAATCTGGTACGTTCCACGACTGAAGCACAACTTAGATCAAAAAATTTACTATGTTCTAAGCAATAATACTTCTCGTCGAGTATATAAATAGCATACACCATTGCCGGCAAGTCATGGAAGAAGTCCTTTGTAAAATAAATACATGCGACTAGTACATATAATGCTGTTTTCGGCAAGAGTCTCGATCGTCGCCCGTTGGCTCTTATCTACAGAAAGTTGCACGAGTAGAGCCAAACAAGTTCAACTTATATGGCTATAATAATAAAGATTCTTCTTGGAACAATTCAAAAGCTAATCTAGGTTTTGTCAAAGGCTAACCGGTAAATAATACTTTTTAATATAAAATTTGACTTTCATTGTTACAATTCTCAGATACATTGAAATATAAAAATATATTTTGATTTAAGTGGCAAAATGAAGATATTTTTAAATGATATTTCGTTAATATTACAACTTGCTCTCTTTATATTCAAACTTGATTAATTTGCAATGAAATATTTATTATCAAAATATATTAGTACGCAATTATAATTGTAATAAAGATATAACATCAAAGTTGTTTCAATTGATACATAGCAAGTAAAATCAACAATAAAATAGTATAATTTCAATAGAATTAATTAATGAAATATAATTTGTTTTAATTTCAATGTCATTTACCAGAAAGCCAGACATTTCCGCGAATATGTGTATTTACAGTCATGTACACATTGTACGAGTTTTCAAATACCAATTAATTAGAACGTTACTTAGACTTCAACAGCAGCCGTATTAATAAATAGCGCTCATAAAAATTCAGAATCAAATGTAAATATGTGTTCATTTGTCTGCGGCTGATGTGACATAGAAACTTGAACATTTTTTTCTTTTTCTTGCTATTATTTCTGTTTAACTTAAATTCTTCATGTCATGTATAAATAAAAGTATATACACATATATGTATATATATTTATTTATACTTCAATATCTTTTATATGTATTATACTCATATATATTTATGTACGCATGTATACACATATTCACAACGCATGTATAATACACATAAAATCAAAGGCTTAGCCCATAAATATTACATCAATTTTTATCTATACACACATGTATGCGTACACATTGTATATACACATAAATTTCCTGTATCTATATTAAAATCGACTTTTATTAAATGTCACCAGTAGAGTATTAATAGAAAGATAACGGAAATGAAAGAAAAAAGGTATCAGCAATCGAAGATCAATACAATCATAACACTAGTTTTTTTCTGTGTCCATTCCAGTAACAGATGAAAGACCATTTGCAATTAGGCCCTCTCTGCACTCTTCTCGTATTTCATCTCTTAAAATGAAGCATTGGTAAAAATGTTAAATATAACAATTTCTAATTCAACAGGGTATCTTTTTGTTCTGTAAATACGATTCAATGTTATGAAGAATCCATAATCGATTGTTAAACATCTTCTTCTTTTTTCTTTCGACAGAGAATTGTACCTTCGTCATTCATATTCATTAATCAACTGACAAAAGGACTTTCTGCCAAGTCAAATCACTTTTCTAGCATAGAATTACATAACAACATATTAGATTAATCCGTTATATAAATTTACAATGTGTCGTCGTAAATATTAAGTGGCTGGTCGTGAGTTTTGAAAAAGAAACTCAAAATGCATTTGACCAGACACAAAGGAAGACAACTCAGAGCCAAAGGTTTTAAAAGTACATAAACGTTATACATCTGTCGCGCATGAGGAAGATCCGGCGTGTTTGGCCGATTGGCAAGGAAATAATTTTGTTTGTTTCGTTCATTTCGTTAGGCCTTTTGGTTTCAATAATCATGTCTTGTTACAGTTAAAAGTTCATAATGTTTTCAAATATATAACATTAAATCAGCTATGAGCCGTAGTAAAACATACTTTTATGGAATTGCAGGGAGCAATATGAAACTATTAAAAAACGTTCAATTGTACGTCTTCTCAAGTATACATTTAAAATTGAAAAATAAGTCAATGATTTTATGAACCTTTAACTTGTGTTCCCATTTCTTTCCCCCCTTCTCAATAAATAAGCATCCTTCGTTTTCAGAACTTACGCATGATGACACCGAATTACTTATTGTGCTTATATTATATTTACGTTTGTATGAGTATGCAGTCGAAGTAGATGCATTTTGTTTCATTTTTTTTTAATTAGAACTGTATAGTTTTGTGCTCTTGCTTCGCAAAGTATTTTATTTTGTGAGTTTCTTTTTTATATTATCCTTTTTTGTTTGGATTTTTCTCTTTTTTTGTATTTTGATTGGACGAGCAGTTCAGACTTAACAAAGTCGTACGACGTGTAAGATATATAGGCTCATAAATTGTATTATTAAAACTCTCCTAATATTAGAGCAAATCACATTGCAGCCATTATTAAAATAACTTAGGTTCTACAACACTCGACGCTCCTCTTCCTATGGCGGCTTGATGAGTTTTGTCGTTCTCGGCCACGTGTAGGTGTTGTTTGAGGCGCCTGAGTCGCTCAGAAATGCCGTTTGATGCTGTTGACGTTCTTGAGTCGATTGCGAAACAGTGTTGGCCTGTTGCTGAGATTGTCCGTTTGAATTGTGTGATGGTGGTTGCTGTTGCTGTTGCTGCTGTTGAGTCGTCGGCCTCTTAGATTCCTGGGCTGTTGAATCGGGCGAGGGGATTGGCCGATGGGATTTCATGTGCGCGCTTCTGCTTTTCACTTTGTTGAAAACTCTGCAAAAATTATCATCAACATTTTATATTAATTTCAGTTTCATTTATTCTTTACAATTGAATCTTGTAATAAACATTTTTGAGTATTTAACAATGTAAAAGACATATTGATAAGTATAAAATATATTGAAACAAATATTAACAAAGCATATAAACAACAGTAAATAATTGTTATTTTAAATAAATTTTATATATTATTATATTTAAATTGTCAGTTGTTGGATTTATTATGTTTATTTTATGATTTACTTTTATATTATGTCTCTAAATGTAATGCCTTTACTTGGACGTGTAATCTACATATACATTGCACTCACAGGATGAATTGTTACTTGCATAGTCTTACTTGTACTACACCGTCGTGTCTTTTGGGAAAACGTGAACATAACACTTGAAGTATAATTTTCGTATAAAGTTTACCATAATCATTTTTGTAATTCATTACTTTCCTTAAGTCATCACTTTTTCCCAATTTAAGCGACGATGTAAAATATGCGTTTCAAAATTGAATATAAATAAGTAAAATAAATAGGATAAAATAATTTGATTAAAAAATCAATATAGTAATGTTACATTGAACAAAACGTTTGTGAATTACATGTTATATTGCACATTTGTATTTCTACACAGTAAATGTGTGAATGAAAAACATTGAAAAATTTCAAGATATTAATAAAGTAAACCAAAGCATATACAACATAAGCAAACTGTTAAAATAATAAGTTAATAAATTAAAAACATTAATCGCGTGCTAGATAGTAAACAAGTGTGAAGAGCATGTTTGTGAAAGCAGATATAAATGTTTAATTAAAAATTGTATTGTTAATCTCTGTATTTAGGAATCTTCGTTTATCAAATAAAACAAATTTGATTTTTAACGAAAATACAATATTTCCGAATGTCTAAATAACATTAAGCACTATAAAAATATAAATCAAATCTATAAAATAAAAAAAAAACATCAAATTGATATCCAGTATGTATACTTGTAATTAACATGCAACTATTTCACGTCGAATATATAAATCAAAATGTCTTAATTCATATTTATAAATAAACATATATATAAATATCTACTAAATTAACAAATACAACGACTGAAGGGACAAATTGTGAAACCAAACACTTTGAATTCTTAAAAAACTTTGTTCTTTCTTATTTAGAAGTGTATAACATCGACAGAAAAAAAAATCGTTCGACATATTATTTAAACAGATTGCTTTAATTTTGCAACTTCAAAAAGGTGTTTTCTTATATTTATTATATAGTCGGAAACGGGTGATTTAAATTAGTGATTAGAGACTTACTTCCCGCAAATCTTGCAGGGGTAGTGAAGTAGGGTGGGCACGGGTAGTTGCTCAGAACTAGTGTGAGTTTGTGAGTTGGTGTTGACTGTGGCGTGGCCGGTTTTGCCAGTTTGGCCGTTTTTGGTGCTGCCGGCCATCGTTACTGTTACACTTCCGCTAAAGCTCTGATAACACAAAGAAAACACAAAGCCAAAATAAACAACACAAACAAACCTCATCAGACAACGAATTAAAGGCAATGTCACACAACGCACAAATAAATCGATTCGGTGAAATAAGCGTGTGGAAAGACGACAGAGACATGCGACATTAAAATGTTTACATTTACAGGGTATCATGTATATCGAAATTAAGCAACAACGTTTGACGATTATCGATAATATTAATTCGCAATGCTACATTAATGTTACGTCTCTCGCAAGCGCTTTATTTTATTTTTTCGTATCGATTATCCATTTCTTTTTCTTGTTATAAAGACGATAGTTGATGAATTATATTTAATCATCGATCAAATGCAAATGAAAGATACACGAATAATTAGATAAGAATAGATTGCATCGATGTCAAATTATAACTCACATCATTGCAGTCGTATGCGTAGAGTCTCAGTTCTCCGTCGCTGGTTGTCAAAGTGGCAGAATTTTCTCTCTCGTTTGTCTGTAACTATGCAAATTAAGAATAATAAAGTTAGATTTATCGAAACATGT
>JABFPJ010004223.1:0-14286 GCA_022817425.1 Gryon sp. ZL-2020
GAATTAATATATTAATAAAAAAACATTGATTTTGGTACGTTTGCCTATACTTGCAATGTTAAATGACTTATCTTTGGCAATTATTATCTCAATAACTAAACGGTAAAAAGGGCTGTGATTTTTGGAACTAACGTAAAAATAATTAAATTAAATCGTATATTTTTTAAAAAGTAATCGTAAGAAAAGTCATTTTGTGATAATTCTACCTTAAACATTTCAACTGTTTCGTAACTCACTTTTATATCGATTATTTGTTGAGAGTATTTTTAATTTAAACTTCCATTAGTGGAAGATTGTAATATTTCAGAAATTTTAACGAATATACTTATTTAAAATTCCATGAAATTTTAATATTTGTTGCTTTAACGCCATTGAACGTTACTTATATATTAATAAATTGTATAAAATGAGATAAGATAAAATTTCTTTTTAATAAACTCACGCCAGTAAACGTGATAAGAATTAAAAAAATAATTGTATTTTTTTATAATTTCGAAAATAGTGATTCATTTTTTAAAAAAATCAGTTCATTCATTATACGAAATAAAAAAATCATAAAGCGTAATGTGCTTATATTTTAACTGAATATTATAGCTTCAATTATTAGAATTACAATTAATTTAAAAAGTATAATCTGTGTAAACTTTGAATAGATATTTAATAGTTAAATATATATTTATATAACTAAAATTGATTAATTATGATTAATTTTTAAATGACCTCAAATCTTACAGTTATATTTTTGTACATTATTATGATTATTAACATACTTTTCTCATGCAAGTTTGATGATAATATAATTAATCTTATTACAAACAAATAAGTTAATGCATTTTCCTTACAGATACTTGTATTACGATTTACTTCTGTAATTATAGTATTAAAAAAAATCGTTTTTTATCTTCTTTGAAACTGTTTCATCTGATAAAATCACAAGTCATATGCATATCTAATCAATGAATCAGTAAATAAAGTAAATATTAATGCAAGGATTGCGATAAAATAAACGAAAAAAAAAACTGTTGAATTAACAAATAATTAAGATACCTTTTTGACAAGGCGTGTTTTCACAAGACTGTCCGTAAGCGGATGAGTCGTCATGTCAAATAATAGAAAATTTTGTTTTTCCGTTGTTAAAACGCCTTTTTCCACGAGATTTTTAGCTAGTCGTTCACGGACATTTTTCAACTGATATTTTATTTTTAAGGGATTCCACGTTTCTCCTGAAAAAATATGTTTCAAATATAAAAGATTGTTGACAAATGCAATTGAAATAAATTCATTTGAAAATGGAGATGTAATAAGACAAAGAAAAAATGTAAAAAATGTAACTAACCACTAAGGTACTCAATCCAGCTCTGTACTGTTTCTGGGGGATCAGTTTCCTTTAGATGTTTTAATGCCTCGTCAAGTAAGACATCGCCTGTTGGAGTGCTGCTCTTCAACAGTAATTTTCGCGATAAGAGACTTCTTTTTCTAACACCTGCTTTTTCTAATTCCACACGACCTCTAAGACCTAATTCAGCCAATATGCACCCTCGTAATCCAGAACTTATGCAGTCATTCCAGAATGATGTATAACCCTGTAAAAAAATATTCATATAAAAAACTACAATTCCATAGCACTTAAGCTAATTGCCCTTACAAGAAATTTATTTGTAATAATAATGGGTTAATTCTAGCTTATAAATGTTTTTACAATATTTATAACAATTAAAAACATTACATAATTTGTGTAAAAAACAACAAATTTGTATTTCAGTCAATAAGTAAATTGTTCGGTTTATTTATGAATCATACTTGTTCTTTTCTTTCATGCTGTTAAAAATTGTAATATTAATGTAATTAATTGTGATTACAATAACATTTAAGTATTTATAACTTAAAATATTTGAAACTTATTGACGTTTTTTATAGTTCATAGTTATTGCAAAGTTTTCTATGAAATGAGATCTCACATAGTTTTGAACCGATGAGATGAGAAAAAAAAACTCGTTTTTGCAAGGTCGCAGATGGGTATCGGTTAAGAAGTCTCACTAGAATACTAATAATAAATGTATTGAGATGCAATAATACAGTCAGAAGAAACATTGTTTTGACTTATTCAATTAAAACATGTCGTTTACCTATTATAATGTTTCGTGTAATAAAGCTTTGAGATCACCATACGGTTCGTTATTCATTTGATTATAGCAGCACCAAATTTGCGTGTAAATTTATTTGATATAATTTAAATGAAGATAAGTGTACATTATAAATAGAGATAATTAAATAACAAATGAAAGTATTTTTCTATTTTTATTGAATGAATGACAATATTTGTTCTACTTTTAATTATTTATTGTTTATTATAATTGTTTGTTTTAATTAATAATAGTAAAATATAATATAATTGGAGAGTAAGAAATGTTAAGGGAAATCATAGAACTGTAATTAGATTAAATTAAATGGTCCTCCGTTGTATTTTTAGCATTGCAGAATGATGACATTTATGGAACAGTTATACGAAGCTATTACTAACTCCTTTTGTTTTCATATTGCAATGTTTCCTCCTACGCTGTCATTGCATTCTTTTTAGTTATAAAGATATCATTATCTTTATTGAAAATGAATTACTTAAAATCTTTATTTCATTATATATATACACATAATAATATTTATTGATACTTTCAAAGTTAGCTTTGATTTAATAATTAATTTGTTCATTATATAAAAAAATCATTATATAAATTCGAAGAGTTCAAAAATTTAAAATGAATTTATTTCTGCAATTATGGTTTTTATATCAAGATAAGCTGAAAATAATACATAAAATCAATTGTCGTTATTAATTTATCAAACTCAAATTAAGTAATCAGTTGAGATTTTTACTAATATACGTTGTATCACGTGTCAGTTTCATTATCTATTAGTTGGTCTGGAAATCAGAAAAACATTAATGAAATAAAAGCATTTTTTTTGTTTAATTTTGAATTTGTATGAAAAGTGTAATATAAAGTATAAAGTAGAATATGTACAACTATAACTTTAGATATTAATATTAAAAGTATATTTGTTGACAAGATTACATTATATATTTGTTTATTCTCATAATACAAATAATTACCAAACATACAAGTATGAATGAATTTCTGTAGACTGCATTAATCTTTTATAAACAAATATAAAACATATTTTGACATTTTTCATTAACTTTTACTGTTAATACTTTTTTGGTGATTTTTATTTGATTTTAATTTTCTTCATGAAACTGAAGTCTTGGACATAATAATTTTACTACCATTAGTGCAAATGGTATGTTTGTTATTAATATATAACTTCTGCAAAAAAATTATCTAATCATCTAAACTAATTCGTATTCATAAAATTTACCAATACTCAATAATAATTAAACTACATTTTTTAAAGTATATGATCCATCAAATATTTTAATAAAAAAAAACTTTCTTTTCAATGTATTGAACTACTGCATTATTAAAATCAATTATAAAATGAATATTGTATTACTTTAATCGACACAATTTCTTCCTATTAGTTTAACTTCATTAAATACTATATACACATTCTCAAAAATATTTGGACAATATTTAAACATTGCAAATTGTTTTCATAAGTATCGATTCGATAGAATGCTAATTTACACAAAAATATTAAACAAAGCAGTGTTTATTTCACATTACATAAGAGAGCAAATGAAATAAAGAAGGAAAAGAATAGTTCACGTAAAGCACCAAGTTTTTGATATGTTCAATTGTTTGACGTTCATTTAATTGAAACGTAAGCAAAAAGGAAAGAAAGAATGGGAGACCTCTTTATCTTTGAGTCCGAGGAGTAGCACTTCCTCCATAAGTGTGAGTCTTGTCTCTTTGTCGGATTCCTCATCGCACGCTGGATTGCAATTGAGGTCTTTGATTGAGGAGTTGTCGGAGTCCTTGTGCAGACCCTTGTCGTTGTAGGCGCCGTTATTTGAGCCGTCGAGGCCAAAGCCGCTGCTGCTGCTACTGCTGTTGACGACCCGTCTGCGCTGCACCAGACCATCAGCGCGCTGCATTTTGTTACTCCCTCACGTTCACAAGAAAACCAATTCAATTAGCAATATTTGGATATTATTGTTGTTATTATTTCACTTCCTCCTTGTTTTGGATCTTTCAATAATTAAATATCCGAGAGAAAAGAAGGTAGGGAGGAATAGAAGAGATATAATATTTTGTATGGGGTTAAAAATGGACGATCACAAATGATCCGCTATTGACACATAAACACGACGACGACGACAACTGTGTTGACATTTATCGCGACGACACATATCTTTTCAAGATGGCCAGTTTGGATAGGTGCGCGCACACTGAAAATTCGTCAGAGATCGAGGACCTAGTTTGTTGCTTGATTATGAATCGCTCACGGCGATGACAGGTCCGCTCAATGGACACTCGCGCTGCTCGCGAGCGACGAAACTTTCGCGCGAATCGTTCGCGAACCGCGGCACAATCTGCTCCAGTGTCTTTTCCAGTTCAACTTTCAGTTGAAGAAATTTTCCGCGAAAGAAGGCGCGATGTTTTTAGAATGAATTCTATATTGCGCGGCGTGCCGCGCGCGCGATAGAGAAGCACAGATTATGTCATCTCTCTCACACCTGACACCTCTCACGAATAACTCTTAATTGAAACGATTATTATAAATCACAAATGATAGATGGCGGCTCATGCTTTTCTAATTTGAACATTTAATTAATAATATACAATATATATTTTACAGGTTTTTACATATATTATATTATAAATTAAAACTTAAATTATACAATTATGCAAATTTAATCGTGTAATACACAAAAGAGATCACGGTTTTTTGGAATGTATTCGATATTTAAACGAAAAAATTATGCTTTGTTGAGAGACATCCGGTACATTATCAAACATGGCCCATATTCCAACATAACAATGTTACTGTTAAATAGCAATTGTATTTTTATTTTAATTGTATTACGCGTATAAATTATAGTGATATTTTATTGTAAATATATTTTCTATATATTTTACTTTCAGTTTAGATATACAAGTTTACATTTTAATTTGTAAAGGTGAGTTTCTATGCAAATGGCTAAAAACATATGTTGATAGTTTATTTAATTGTTTTTACAATCGTGAATTAATAATGCTTTTTAATTAGCTTTTAATTACAGGAAAATAACACTTTTTTTAAAGAAGTGAATTTTAAAGAAAATTAAAAGTTAAAAAAGTTAAAAATTAAAGTAAATGTTAAGAAAAGCATTTATTTAACTTTAAAAAATTAAAAATCACAATATTTTGTTGTAATATATTTTACAAAATTTAATCTTTTTATGAATTGTTGTGAAATTAAGCGCCATCTACATCACATCTTATCACGATTTTGGCAACCAATGGAGAAGAAACACGCGTTTATGCTTTATGTGATCTGTCATTCTAAAATTTACTTTTAAAAAATGGCAAGGAAAATGGGTTTTGAAAAATTATTAATCTACATTACAATTTTGAGTGTGTATAATAATAATAATCTAATTAGAGGTAATTATTTCTATCAGTCTTTCATAGAACATTAATGATCAAACAACAAATTTCATAAATTCATTCTCAATGACACCGACTTGACAGTGAAACATTGTTATATTTTGTTATCTTAAAATGATTTCACAAAATTAGTATTGAAAAGTATTTTTTATGTAAAATTAACACTCGATTCAATGATTATGCATAATTAGGAACTTTATAAATTAGTTATTTTACTTAAATTTATTATTGTAATATTCTAACCTTAAGTTTTAATATATAATATATTATTAATTATAATTATTCTCTTATTATTACAAAAATTCTCACATAATCAAAATCAAAAACTAATTTGTATGTAGCAAGTTCGTTTTTTATTAAAAATCATAAATATAAAGATATAATTAATATAGCAATTTAAGCATTTTTCAATGTACTGTTTGTAATACTAATAATGAAGTATTTAAAATAATATTTTATTAAAAATAATATATTTTTGCAGCAAAAGGGACAAAATATGTCACATATGGATCAGTATTAAAATTAGTAAATACAGGTTATAATGTTCGATTACATTCCCACGATATTAAATATGGAAC
The DNA here is from genome assembly GCA_022817425.1 of Gryon sp. ZL-2020. Taxonomy (NCBI): domain Eukaryota; kingdom Metazoa; phylum Arthropoda; class Insecta; order Hymenoptera; family Scelionidae; genus Gryon; species Gryon sp. ZL-2020. Next base: position 6,125 of record JABFPJ010004223.1, read on the forward strand.
AGGTAGTGGACAACAATCGGTTACTGGGATAACAAATAAAGATGATGGCAATTCTTATTGGTTAATTAAAGCAAAAATTGGATCTCAGCTTACTAGAGGGTAAATAATAATTTCAAAAAGTACAGAATATAATTATATAAAACATTAAAATAATAAGAAAAATGATAAATTTCAGTTATACTTCATTAATTGAGAATTTATAACTTACTTAAGATACACATTTGCTTATTTACCAATTAACTTTCCCAACTTTGCCTTAATAATGATCATTATGATTACTTTTAAGGCAAAAATGACTTATAATAATAAAATATAAATTATATTGTAATTCACAGGCACCCTGTACAATGTGGTGATACCATACGATTAGAACATCAATCAACGAAGAAAAACCTTCATTCACATTTTGAAAGTTCTCCTTTAAGTGGTAAACAAGAAGTTTCTGCTTATGGTGATCAGAAAGGAGAAGGTGACACGGGAGATAATTGGCTGCTTGTATGTGATTCTGATTTTTGGGAAAGAGATGTTTCAGTTATGCTAAGACACGTTGACACTAATTCGTAAGGCTTGATTGAAATATTTTTAATTGTAAGCACACTTTTAATTAATGAAGCAATCAATTTATTATTATTTTCTTTCGCTTAGCTTTTTGGGAGTAACTGGTAGGACATACGGATCGCCTATAGTTGGTCAGCACGAAGTCGTTTGTGAACGTTCACCAATAAGAGGACAGACTGACTGGCAAGCAGCGGAAGGAGTTTTTATCCATCCATCTGATTTTAAAACTCATTATGAACACACTGAACTTTAAGACTTATTAGTACCTTAATTAAATCAATGATGATGACTTTTTCGAAACATATTTTTACAGTTTTGTGTTTGTGTGAAGTTATAATAGCGACGTTCAAGTGAGATTTTTGGACCTTATATGAATTGTGTGCGTGACATTTTCATGGGCAATAATTATTGAAAGTATAAAATGCCGAAAGTTTTGATATGATTATGATGATCAGTTATTTATACACTAAATTCCATACTGTGTTAGATCATTGATTCAATATTCAATGTAAACTTGTACATATTGCTCCATTTATTTTAATTTAATATTGTAAAATAAACACGGATAAACTCAAATTTTGTTTTATCTATTAATGAATTTTGTTCTATCTAGAAATGCACTAATTGAACGTTATGCCTTTTTGAAAAAAATATTTTACGTCCTACGTTAATGAAGTGCAAAATTTATTACGCGCTATGTTTACACTAATCATAATTTTTCATGAAAGAAAGTCGATTAGAAAAAATTTTGTTGAATAAAGTATAAATAAAAGTAAAAACACACATTTACGTTTATATATATTTTTTTATAAATATTTAAAAACATTCGTGTATTTTACACATATACTTAAATATTTTATATGATAAGTTAAAAAATGATTCTCTTTATATGTTGTGATTATATTGGATTCTGATTTATTATGCTTATGAAAAAGATTAGCGATCATTTTACGCAAGAAAATCATTTTCAAACATATCAATAGGTTATTCTACTTGAAAAAGTTGCTTATTAACTACATTTCACTGATGCTTATGAACTACATTTCACGATACATCAAAATTTTATCGTAAAAGATAAACGCTAGTCAGACGAACATCTGTCGGTACTTGTCATAAAAGAACCGTCTATTTATTTAACGAACCACGAAAAATTAATTAGTTTTCAATCTAACAAACATTAAGTTCATACAAATGAAAAAATGTAAAAGTAACACAAAAACGCAATTTAATATAAGTTTAATCAAAGAAAACAACAATTGCACTTGCCCTCGTCCAAATTTGTATACAGATAGATTAAAAGAAATTGATTACATTTTAAGAATTCCAAAAATTATCTAGTTAAAAAAAGATAATATTTGGAATTATTTCATTTTTTTCAACGTAGTGTTAATAGTGAACACACTATTAGCATGTTATAATTCGCTAAATACACTTTTCGTCTTTTTTTTTTTTTCTTTTTTTATTATAAAAAATATTGATCATAATTGATCAACAAAAAATCATTAAAGTCGGACGAGAGCAAAATAATAAAAAAAGCTTTACAAAAATCAATTTATAATCGGATATTTGTCCGACAAATTGTTGAATTATGTACATTATTTTTCAGAATTCATGTTCCTCATCATCCTATGACTGGTTCTTGAGAATAATGAAGAGTACAAATGATGACAGCAACAATAAATAAAGTTAAATTAACGGTACAATGATTTTTTTGTTCTTTGCGAACGAAACAAAAGCTAGACGAAGATGGATAATATTCGTTGCAATGGCATTTCGCGGTTCAGATGAGGAATATGAGATCATTATATTGAAGTATGGATTGTTTGTTTGTTCACTGCAAAGAATACATATTGTTATTTTATAAATAGTTTTAACAGTTTACAATTATGAATGTTTTCATCCGTAGTTATTCGTTCGTTTTGTTTTCCCTCTTGTCGTTCATTGTTTTGTACAAAAATCTTGTGGTATGTCTTGTTTTGTGCTTATGAAAATCGAAAAATGATACATTCGATGCCATTTGATTCATCTCGTGCGCGTATAACTTATCATCTAATTTGATTAAAATCGACCGCGCACACGATTGTGCATTTATCAAGGATTCGAACTCTCTTTTTTTGTTTCATCGCTTGTCACATTAGATTTGTCGTCTTTTTCATTCTCTGAAATAAAAATATTTGATTTAATTAGATTTTAATCTGGAATAAAGTTTCAGAAGAAATAATGTTAATTAATTATTTAAACAAATATACAATTTAATTATTTTAATTAATTAACTAAATAGAAATTAAGTGAGCATTTTACCCTTCATTTCAGTTTTAATATCCTCTTCTTTTTTAATATCTGTTTCCATGGCTTCTTGGCCTTTCTCCAAGCGTGGTCGCTTGCGAGAAGTCTAATACATAATAAAATAAAAATTAGCTTTAAAAATTGAGATAAACGGTTCCATATTAAACATGCAATTAAATTGAGTATTTCAAAATATACCTTATACGACCGATTATCTCGTCGACCACCTTCGCCTTCATCTTCACTATCGCTGTATTCGTTTTCATGCTGTATTCTCTTGTCCAAATCTCTTTGTGGTAATCTTTCATCAGGATTAACTCTATCATCAGCTTCTGAATCGTCAATATTTGCTCCATCTTCAGGTATGGCTTGAACTTGCACTCCTGGAGCATGTGGTAGCATTCTCAAATTTTCAAATAATCGGTTCCTGAAAATCAAAAAAAGTGTAAAGTATATTAGAATGTTTTTTTTAACAAATTTACCATGAATGAATCAAACTAAGAAAAATTACATACTTGATTTTCTCGAGATATTCAGAAGTATTCTGGTTTGTCATGTTTGAGGGACTGATGTGCAGTTTGAAGTCCGGCCCAAAGTATTCAAAATAATCGTTGTATGGAAGTTCATTTGCAATTTCAGTTCCAAGCGCGACTGAGGTTTCGTAGGTCCAACAACGAGAAACATTTCTGATTGTATAACCTCCACCTCCTACCATGAGGAAGGGTAAATTGTACTTCTTTACAAATTCAACGCACTTGCCGTGTCCTTTGACCGTTAAATTGAAACATCCCAATCGGTCACCTGTAAGCCAAAATTCCTTTCAAATTTACAATATATATATATATATATATATATATATATATATATATATATATTTAGAATTAATCGAAATAATATATGTTTATAGTAATGTTAACACATATTACCAGTTAATGAATCAGCCCCGCATTGCAAAACCACTGCAGATGGTTGAAAAGTCTCCATAACTTTGGAAATAATCGGAACAAAAATGGATTCGTAGCTGTCATCGTCCATGCCATCGCGCAAAGGAATATTAACAGCATAATACTTGCCCTAAAAATCAACATTAAAATAATTATGGTTTGTTTATCATAATAACTTAATTTTATTAATTCAATTGAATAAAATCATACTTTTCCAGCACCAATATCACGTAAATCTCCAGTTCCCGGGAAATATTCTCCGTATTTGTGAAAAGATACAGTCATGACTCTGTCAGTGGTATAGAAAGCTTCTTCCACACCATCACCATGATGCACGTCAATATCAATGTACAAGACTCTTTGATGATATTTCAAAAGTTCAAGAATACCGAGCACAATGTCGTTGACATAACAAAAGCCAGAAGCTTCACTTTTTTTGGCATGGTGCAAACCACCTCCCCAATTAATACAAATCTCGGAAGCTTGTTTATTTAATTTGACGGCAGCAGCTACTGAACCACCCGCAGATAATTGACAGAACTCGTACAGTCCATCAAAAACGGGACAATCTTCACCCACATTAACTAAAATACAAATAAATCAATTTAACAAATAATGCTATTTTGATTAGTCAATATTTCTTTAATTTGAATATTTTTTTCAAATTATTATAACAACTTACATCTTTGCATCTGTTTGTTGTATTCAGTCATATTGTCTGGTCGAATTGACCGTAAAAACCTAATGTACTCATCACTGTGAAATTTAGTCATCTCATCAGCGGTTGCTTTGTGTGGACGCTATAAAATTTATGAAATAATTTATAAAAATTCATAACGCATATTTTTTTAACAGCAATATTAATGTGAATATATAGCATAATTACATAAATTTCCATTTTTCTGTATAGCCCATAATTCAAAAGTAAGTTATGCGTCATTCGTATACGATGTGGTTTCATGGGATGACCCTGACCATAGTAATAGTTTCCTATATCACCTAAAAATCACAAATATGCATTATGTTTAGATTCATTTTCATTTTCATGTAGCAAATATAAGCATAAATAATGTAATGCCATTATAAAAAGATATAGTACTAAGTATAATATGAATTTGCTAAATAAATTAGATATTGAATGTTAACTAACATATTCAAGTATGTTATATAGTATTTTTATTAATTTTTTAATTTATTAATTAAACAGACAATATTTTAAACAATTATTTTATAATAAAAATACTATTTTGTTATGTCATCCAATTAATGATAATCTAACACTGAATAATAAAAAATTTTATGACATTTGTTGTCTAATTTTTTTTATTTTTAACTTAATATTCAAATCTGTTTCTAAAAAATTGCATTACGTCATTCTTAATCGATATAATAAATTCTCAATGTTTACAATAAATTAATTTTCTTAAGTTATTTTAATAAATAAAAAGCTTTATCAAAGATAAAAAATAATAAATAAATATTGTTTTTTGTTTGTCTATAAATATAAAGATCGATAATATTTAATTTAACTAAACTAACGTGTGCGTCACAAAATTACTGCAATATCGGTGATAAAATAATAAAATCTTATTTTTTTTTAGCAATCAATTATATAAACTATCTAAAATTAATTAAGAATTCATCCGAGAAAAATGTTAAAAGACCTAATTTTTGGTCAAAAAAACATCATTCATGAATTTACATTGGAACCAACTTTCTATAACTCAACTAAAGCCAGTGCATACTAACTCCAATGCCGATTATACAAGTTTCAAAATATCCCAAAAATATCACGAAAAACCGAAAATAAACATCAAATTCGTCGATATTATTGAATTATCTACAAAATAAAAGTAAAAAATCAAAAGAATGCCAAAAATAATTCATAAATGTATGAAATTTGAAAATATAAGTCGAGAAATTCTACGCTAGTCATGCGACCGTAGCCATGGCTGACGCCGTGCGCTTCATAAACTACGGTCAAACGATTACGGTTGAGTAGAATTTTTGCCGTTAAGTGGTCAAAATGTGTATACACGTTCGGAAATTGGAATTTTTTTTCAAATTTACACAAATCGTCGTATCACAATGATGATGCAATCATAAATTGTCAGCTGAACATCCAACTTTTTCATTAAAATACGAAATAATTGTGACGACCGAAACAATGACCCGCTCGAACACATTTTGACAATAAATACAAACTCAAGTCTAAATAAAACGCGAGATTTATTATTTCAACGCAATCGGAGTACTTACTGTCATAATAATAACAAACACGTTTCTTGCTGTGTGATAACGTCGACATTTTTACCACGATTGAAAAATGTTTGAAGCAAATTGAATGCGAAGCGCGAAGTCGACTGCCACCGTACTGGGTCTCTAGATGATGCACACACCTAAGATGTAACAGAAGCAATGTGGTTCCATTTCCATAGCGTCACTACTGATGCCTTCTCAACAATTCGTTTGCGAGTTTCCATGCGCACCATTTATTATTACCCTCTTACCTGAAACTTTCACAACATTATATAGATGACACCACTAATCAAAAATCCACTTTCTCAGATGATAAACAAATGTAATAAATAATGATTTGCATAAAATGTTAACTTTTTTAAACTCAATTTTTCAATTACTAAAAATAGAGTCTTTTAATAATAACTAAAGTAATTTTATGTTATATTAATGCAATGTAAAAACAAAGTGTACTCGATGTTGAAAATGGACTTAATGATTGTAATGCTCATATTACATTGAAATAATTATTATAAAAAGTAAAATTATTTATTTCTATTTTTTGTCTTGTATATTTTATATACAATAAATAGTATTTTTAATGTATTCAATCATTTTTATGTGAAATAATGTCTTACTTTAACTTTAAGTTTACTATGAAAAAAAAAACACGTGGATGTGCTCATTCTTGAAATGAAAATTAAAATTATTGTAACAATTTTTTAAAAACAATATTTACGGTATAAAAACGATATTTTATTTATTCCTTATTTGTATGATTAATTTAAATATGAATTAATTAATATTGAGTTATTCTTAAGAATATTTTGTTTGAAAATTCTTAAAAATATAATATAAATATATGCATATAATCAAGTTGTTAGAAGTAATTCACAAAGTCAACAGATGTCGCATTTGGGAGGGTTAAAAAATGTTTCTCGCGGAGAGCAAAACATTGAGCGGCTAAAACGTGAGCAAATGTCAAGAATACAGTATTGGTATTACGTTAATTCAAGTTTACCAGAAATTAACGAGAACTTACACAGCAGACGACTCATTGTAATGGCATGATCATAGTGCGTGACGTATGATTAGTAGGAATCGTTCTAATGTCAAAATTGATTCTGACTCTAGCAAAGTAATTTAATAATCTTTTAACAAATTTACGACAAATTTGAGAGAGCGATTTTCGCGAATCGTTTGAAAATAATATGAGACAAGATGCAAACAATGTGGCAAGCACTGTTCTATACAAGTAAAAAAACGCAACAAAGCATTTTCATACTGCTGATTTTTGCTGCGGGATTCATTTTGCCCGCATTCAATGCAGAATCCAATCCACAAAATAACTCAACCACGACGAATTTGCTACAACAACAAAATGGCAAAATCGTAGATTTTAGTGGCATTACGTTAACGAATAACTCAACAATTTCAAAAGATGGGAGTTTGAAGAATGTTAATAATATTGCGAAGAAAGATGAAACTGGAAAAACGTTTGTTATACCATTACAGGTAAAGTTTATTAAAATTATAACAAATATATGAAAGTGTTAATATTAACTATGAAAACTGAATGTAATTTATGTTTAAAATATTGTTTTAAAACAAAATTAAACTAAATGTATATTTAAGAAAAATTAATTAAAATGTTCTTATATTCTTTTCAGTTGCATCATCTATTTAATATTTCATACAATTTGATAATCAAATTTAATTTTTATTAATATAAAAATTAATTTCTTTTTCTAAAATAATTGTTTATTATATGATTAAATAATGTATCATTTTAGTACTTATTATAAAATATTCAGTTTTCACACAAATATACACATCATATTTTATATAATTATTGCAAGTTTTTTTTTTTTTTTAGTAATCATTGAATTAAATACAAGTATATTCAAGTAAACACATTTTTAAGGGGGTATTTGCCTAATACAGCGCAGAAAATCAGTATTTTTATGCATTTTTTTAAAGGAATGCTATTAAAAAATACATTCCGTGTTTTTAGTATGTGTTTTATACATTTATAAATATACCAAAAATATTTGCTTGCAACCTGAAATATTGTTGTTACGTCGCAATTTAAGCGTCAATGTCACGCACGTTGCGTCGTACCTTTGAAGACGGGCG